>PVLD010016578.1:0-44553 GCA_004027595.1 Dinomys branickii | reverse complement strand
AACTGTCTGACTAAATTTGCATGTCTGTATATGTGTCCATACATCTACAATTCAAAGATATCAATGGATAAAGCAACAACTACTGTTGAGACCATATCACCTTGTCTATAGATTAGTTGTGATTGTACTATTTTCTATGATAATGGGTGTCTGTTTGTCAATATGTTTTTGTACTTTTATGTTTCTAAAATAAAAAAAAAATAAATAAATAAAAGGCTTTGTTTTAAATTTTCTTTATTTCTTTTTAATGTACACTAAAAACCTCAATGTACAATGTACAATGTGACATCCCTTTGTTTTGTACATATATATATAGGCTTAAAACTTATTTTCCCTTTGAAATATCTCCTTTTTCTTTGGAAGATTTCTGCTTCTTTTTTCCTGTTCCTGCGACTATAAGGACACATCTCTACTGTTTACCTATCACACTGTGCAGTCATCATTTACTAGTAAGAGCTGCTCCTTCGACTAAGCTCCGAGTCTACTGCTTGCAGGCTCCATACATAATGTGTAGATTCCCAGTACACGGCAGAGGCCTAATAATATGTCAATGAGTGAATGCATGGAAAAATAGTCACCTTTTCCCCAACAGTGTGAAAATTACTTGATTTTCTAACTTGTCTTAAAAATTGAGATTTTAGATTTTTCCCCATTGTCCTATGATTATTTTGTATTTTGACTGGCAATTTTTGAGACTGCGTATTGTGATAATTGCTGGGTACTGAAGCTCATGTGTATAACAATAGCATGCCATTCACTTTAGAATGTGGCACCCAAAAGAGGCTACTTGATATTAGTTCAAATGTTCAGAATGTCTACGGAAAGTGCGGGTGGTGCAGGGACACTAAGCATCATCAGAAGCAGGAAGAAGTCTGTGCCATAAAGCAATGAATACACAAAGGCCAAAAACACCCTCATGAAGATAGGAAAGCTTTCAAATGAGAAAAATATATTTTCAAACAGCCATGTTTTTAGTAAAAAATGATATGCATGGAACTAAACAACCTTGTTTTATGTCCCTATGTTACTGAATTGTTGTTGGTCATTGAGTGATGGTGACAAGCTTCTGAACACCACATGTAAGTAGCAGTGGAATGCACTGGGCAGAATTACTATCACATCACAGAGCTAAATTGAGAGACTGTGAAGACAATATAAACTACTTTATCATCATTTTAAATTTGCACAAGACAGGAAAAAAGCATTAAGGGTAAAGAAAAATCAAGGCACATTTTAGGGGAGCATAGTGGTTTGAGACAGGGACTTGCTATGTAGTTCAAACTGACCTTGAATTTACTATGTAGCCTAGGTCAGCCATGAGCTCCTGGAAATTCCCCAAGTGCTGGGAATACAGGCATGCACCACCATGCCTGGTTTGAAGTGATTCTTCAATCTCAATCCCTTGTGTGACTTTGTACATACAGAAGTAAAGCCTCTCGTTTTACTTGCCTCTGTAAGTCTTGCTTAAGTTCTGAAAGTTTACTGGCAGGATTTTAAGGGATAATGATGCAAAACATTTGAAAAAATTAAGGTAGTTTTTTATTCCTTTAAGAACATTGCATGCTTAAATGTGAGTGAACTTATATTCATCTAAAGATTTGTTAATTCAATCAAGATTTCTCAAATATTAGCTGGCTCTATGGCATTATGATAAGCATTTTTACTATTATTTCAATGTTTCTGTAAATTTGTCTTCATCTATCTAACTCTGTACTTATGCTATATATAACATATGTCATAAAAATGACATATTTTATATATATCATAAAAGTGACATAAAACATGCCATAAAAATGACATAGTTTAATGACATAAAGACTCAGTTTGACATTCCCTTGAGAAAAAATTCTAAATATATACACATTGTGAATTATACACGTTTATTGCATAAATTTCTGCAATTAGGCTTTGGTCATCTTTAGCTATAAAGAACAAATGGAATTTTTAATAAAATGTACTTAGTTGTAAAGAAAAAGCATTTGCTTTGCAAAAAGGAAAGATTTCACATAAGAAATGATAGCTTTCATGGGTAGATGAACCCTGTCCTGTTTTTCCCTGAAGTTATTATTTATGGAGCCAGATCGCAGTCCAAAACAGCTGAAGATTCATAAAAAGAACATATAAAAGTTGCACTCTCAATAGAGTCATCAAAAATATTAGTTACATAAATAATAGTATTTGACAAACTATAAAAGCAACTTACATAAAAAGCACTCAATATTCAATAAATAAAAGATGCTTTCTAGAATTTTCTATAGTTGTATGCTCAAGTTATCTCTATCTCTATCTATCTATCTACCTATTCAACACAAAGTACCTTAAAATCAAAGATAAGCTAGTATGTAAGCATACATGTTTAACAAAAGAAGCTGAAACTTTAAGAACAGTGAAATTATAGACCAAACTTTTGCAAAAACATAGGAAGTAGTGTGTAAAATAGCTAGAGTTCACAAACGTAGTTTGTGTAAATTAGCACAGAGTAAGTCAGAAAAATAGCATTCTACGCATCACTTGGTGATTGTCAACTGATTTCTAAGTTATGCATATACTCTCTGATGCTATTTAGATACAATACTCTCTGTACCCTAGAACTTCTGACCCACTTAAATTCTTTTACGTTTAATCTGGACTATTTTAGTCATCTCCTAATTTATCTTGTTCCATCTAACCTTAATGTCCTCTATATCAATCTTATACAGTCAGAATAATGTTTCTTAAAGGTACACCTATTCATCTTGGTCCCCTGTGTAAATTTCTTGAATAGCTCTTGATCATCTGTGAATGAGGTAAAAATTCTTTAACACGGCATATAATTTATTCTATTATCTGGCCTTTGCCTACATTTCCACCTTCATGCCCCAATTATTCTTCATTATATTCACAAATTTCTCATACTATATTACCTTCTGCACAAGTTGTCCTTTCTCTAAACTCTAACAGTCCGTGTACATGAGAAATTATTTTAAGTCTCAGCTGAAGTATTCTCTGCCCTAAAACGTCCTTGTTGACCATCTTTCATTCAGACTAAAGTTTATCACAACATCCCTATTTCCCAGCAAATCTCATTTATATTTTCTGTTGTAGCTTCTTCTACACTGCGCATGTAATTATTTCTCATGTGTTTGTCTTTCTGATAGAATAAGCTCCTTCAGTGCAAAGTAATGTCATATTCACTATTAAAGTTTTGTGCCTGGCATCGAATGGGTACTTACTGATCATCAGATGAGTAAAAATACAATAAGTGCAAGGGACAGGTCTGGAGACAGCTATCTGGGTTAATATCACACTTGCCTACTTTCCTGGGAAGGGTTCCTTAGGTCTTCCATGTGTCTGGTTTTCATTTATAAAAGAAAAAAATAATTGTGCCTATCTTAGAAGGTTGTTGTGAGCAAGAAATGTATTAATATATGTGAAAAACTGACTCATCAGTGCTACATTAGTGTTAACTATCTTTGCTTGTTTATTGCACTTTTGTATCAGATGTTTTTCTACTAATTTAGGATTTAGTAGCAAACAAGCCCCACCCCCCAACAAGTTGAATAAAGCAGATTGAAGCTGTTGCAGTGGATTTTACCAGAAAATTGCACTACAAAGTTAAGTCTATAATCTAAAGAGGTAGCAATTCCCATTACATATTTTTCTTGGTCCATTAATTGAAAGGGGAGGTTTACCCAAAGAGAAAGGGGAAAAATTGAACCTGTACATATTATGATCCTTCCAAACCATTCATGTCCCTGGAACAGAAAATGTCCCCTGAAGGTTGCTAAAGATTAAGTTTGTGATCTCCTCATCACTACTTCAGTGGTCTTTGATCTACTGTTATCCAGTGTTTGCTCTACTCCTTTCATAAAAGGCATTATTTTATGACTCTCATCTTGACAATAAAAAGTAACATTCATACATTATTTATTTTTAAATCAGTTACAATTCCCAGTTTTATGCATTGACTGATTTGAACAGGAAATGGTATTCATTGAAGTGGCACTGAGTGACAGGGATGGGGAGTGTACCTCAAGGAACCTTTGGGAGTAGGATTTGGAGGGGTTTGAGTAACAGTGGAGAATACAGTGGCAGAACCATCTGAGGACACACCTTGCTGCTCCCACTGGGCACCAGAAACAGTCACTGCCCACGCGATCAGTAACATATGCTGTCTGTGCTTCCAGAATAATTATTAACTGAAACTAGAGGTAGCTGTTCTCCTATTACCGCCCATCACCAAAATCTCTTCCATGTTTTTCATGTCACTAGCTTTTCATGGAGTTTCAGATGGAGGGGTTTGGTCAGTGAAGGTTTTGGTTCCCAGGCCCAGATGCTAGATAACAAGAAGGCTGGGAAACCGCATTTGTAATATGTGGAACTTCTCATGATGCATAGTTTTATCTTGCTGGGTACTGGAGTAGAAGGAAATTCAGATGAAAAAAGAAAAACAATAAAAGAAAAAAATCAAAGCAAAGAAGTTCCTCAGTACTGTTGCTGAGAAAGTGGTTTTCAAGAACACAGGATTTTTTAATTGAAAGGAAGATAGTTTAAAACACAAGAAGTGCAGTGTCACCATTTCTGTTGGTAAAGCACGCAGTGCACATCACACTTCAAGTTCGACTTGGGCTTATTTCTTTTCTTTTTTTTTGCCTGTGATTTTCCAGGACATGCAGGAAGAACCTGAGACAGCACAATTTGCTAGCAAAGAGTGTCATGGAGATTTCCTATTACTTAAATTTTCCTTTTTCTTTCACTGTCTCTTAGTTTTCTTAGCCACAAGTCTTTTTCCCTGGGAGGAATGACATTTTAAATCCTTATATAAAATCCGGACAACTGTGAAGAAAATAGATTTGAATCTGGTCTAAGCCTTGCAAGGTCATCTGTGGAAATAAAACATTTCAGCAAACTGTAATTACAAATAGAAAGGAATTAGCTTGAGCACTTTGGTTTTCTTTAAAATAAGGAAAAGATGGAGATAACTAAGAGGCCGGGTCTGCTTGCACCGGTGACCGTGCCTACAAGAACTCGAGGAGTGGAAAGCAATTATGGTAAAGACAAGACTTGGACTGCAGTGGGAGTTTGGCACCAACTGAAATGAAAAACCAGGCAAACAAGTCAAAACAAATTCAGTTTTACTCAGTTACTCCATCAGTAACAGGTGATGGAGGTTGGGGGAGCAACAAAAGAGATAGAAACAGCTACTGTTGATTGCATGTTGGTATCGAGGAGTATACAAGGCCCAACACATTGGATGCCATCGAATTTTTTAAAGATTCTATCACTGCAGATTTCTAAAAATTGGCTACACTCAAGGAGGAAGATGAGAGGATCAAGAAAGTGAGAGAAAGGAGAGAAAGGGGCTGAGAAAAAGAATGAAGATTTTTTTATGTACAGGTAGCAACTTCTCACAAGGAATACAGACGTTATGTACTACAAAAATGTACTAATAAAGAAGATGATTTTAAGAAAGATAAACATAACATATACTCACTTATTTATTCCTGTGTGGTAATGAAAGGCCTGTAGTAAGAGGAAAATCAGGAAAACAACTTGAGGGGAAAAGTGAAAGCCTTTCTTGATCAAAAGGAAAGAAAAAAAATACTTAGGGGGATTTTATTTGCTTCGTTTTTAGAATGATGGTGCAAAATGTTTACGAAGAGAGGCTCATGAATTGAACTCCAGCCTAAAGTACTGACTACACTGAAACTCTAAAAACCTCCCCCAAATATTTCTAAACATTACAGCATGTTGAACTGCCACATTAGATTACTGTAACTGATACTCCGTAGCATCCAGTGCTATAGCAAGATGTCCCTACGTCTATAGAGGGCTCTAGTGCTTATTTATCCAAGGATAAGAGAAGCCGGAGGCGCTCTTAGCTCTGTCTGTGGATTTGGACCCAGTGGCTGAGATATTATATATATATAAGGAATGAGAAGAAGCTACTTCAATCCCCAGCCTATCAGAAGAGCATCTCTGTCAGAGCATATTCATCATCCCTGATCTTCTGATAGGGTGGGGATTGAAGTAGCTTCCTCTCATTCCTTATTCTTAAAGAGATGAACAATCCACTTCTTACTAAGTTTAGTAGCTCACTTGAAAGAGAGGAATACAGAATAAGTTGTTAGAAGATGTACATTTCCCCCTTGGTCTGTGATGTGAAGATTTGTGAAGAAGCTGAAAAAAAACAAACATGAAGCCTTTCTAAAGCACTTCTCTCCAACAGTGTAATTCTAAGGACAGAACCTCTTAGTGTCACTTTCTTTTCTCAGCCCTCTCCACTTTCAGGTTTTTTAGCATGATAATTTGTTTGTAATTATGCAAATTTACATTCTAGATGAACATCCTGAGGAATAGACAAGCTTGACTCAATCCAATCATTTGCAAAGGTCTATGAAAATGGATTTATTTTGAGAAATAGAGACCCAGAAGCAGAAAGAACTAATAATATCCTGTGACGTCAGGTACCTATTGGAGATCTATTTTATAAAAATAACTATATGGAACCATATATTTCTCAGATTTCTCTAAGCTTTGTAAGCAGGGTGATTCTATAATGTTAACGGAGCTTTTTAGTTAGATTTTCCCTTGTGTCTAAAAATAAGCATCTAAGAACGAAAAATTTTGTAACTTTCCTTTCCATTATAAACATTTCAAAACACAATTAACTTTAGTAGTATTTTGGAAAGTATGGTGTGTAAACTTGAGAATTATGTTCAATTTAATTATACAAAAGGTAATTCCTATTTTTAAATTAACACGAGCCTTCAGAGAGAGAGGAAAATACAAATGTTTCTTCTACTTTAACCTTTCCAAAATGTTCCCTCCTTGTACCTTATACAAAATTTCATGTCAAAAGTTTCTGTTTTACATCTCTATCCGCATCAAATACTTCCTGGTATCATCTATCTAAATATAGAGGAACTGCTTTGCTGAGATCTTTTGCTTTTGGGGAAGGATTCAGGTGTTACTCCCTCTATGACTTGGAGCCTTGTAATATGTACACATCTCCTTTCCTAAAGCAACCTCAATTCATTTCACTTTAAAGGAGTGAAGGGTGCAAATGTAAGTGCCCTTTTCTTCTCTAAATGAAACTGAAAATGTGTTCTGTGAGAACAAACAGGTCCATAGAAACAGCAGACCCACAATGCCATTAAGAAGAAGAGAAAGGGTAGCAGTGGAACCCCAACGTTGTTAGTACAGCTTCTATTTTGAAGAATGAGTAAGATAAGTCATAGAAAGAAAAGCAGCTAGATGAGGATTATTTAAGGCACTTGAATCTGTGCTTACAACTCAGTCCTAGTTACGGGTATTTACACTATTTCCTGAGGCCTTGATTTCCTGAGAAAAGGGTGAAAACTCTCCATATCTTAATGATCCCAAATCCATTGAGTCTATCAGGAAAATTAGTTCACTGAGACTTTTTCCTTTTTCTCAAAACAGTAAAGGAACTGATACTGAGTTGATGCACTGTACAGACTTGAGTATTTCACAAAGATGAACTTTCCACAAAAGACCCAGGCTAACCTTCTGCAGGTGCTCACGGTGTGACCTGAGAATGTTTCCCTTTATCATGAGGCCGTAGAATGGCCTGTGAACCCTTCTACTTGCCTGCTGGACATTACACCTATAGATTATAAAGCAGGAAATTGAATGCAAAATTATAAAGGGACCACGACTGAAACTTTATGGATATGCTTCAGCAGACAGTTGGCAATTACCATCAACTCCATTTGGGGACAGCAGGAGTTGAGAGCTACAGTGTGTGGCTATAAAGTAATGTGATTGATGTTAGTGGATCGGAGAAGACAGTCTTATTAGATTTTATGAGCACACCTTGTAGTCCGGGGAAAGCCTGAACATTGGTTAAGTTATGTAAAGAGCCAAATGACTCTGATCATCGTTCCTACATTATTTAATAAGGTTTCCTCCTTTACAATCAAATAATGTTCTCTGTGTTTCACACAAAATAATGATACTGACATATAAATATCATTCAGTGTACAGATTACACAATTTTATGAAAATAGAATTTTAATGAAAGACTACAATAATGAAAGTGAATCCTACTTTTAAAGGTGTATTAATTTAATAAAATGATTATTGTGGAGTTCATTTTTAATATTTTAATAGATCTTTTGGGCTGATTTTTATAATTCCCTTATTTATTTTTAGTATTCTAATATAACATCTGTCTACACAGACTTATCATTTCTATACAGTCTACCATTAATCACAGTGTTAGCTGTGGTTGCGGGGAAGCCTTGAGTGGTTGTTGGGCTGATGGGTAGTTATCATTCTCATGATAAATTCTTTAAGCCACTGCTTTCTTTTTGTTCTGTACAATCTCCTGTTCTGTTCTTTGATGGCAGTGGGCTTCTCAAGAGAAATGATTGCCCGAGCAGAACGGCTCTGTGCTCAGAAGGACAGCAGGAGGTGGACAGAAGATTCGCTTATCAGAAACTAAGAGGGGGAGTGGGTCACTCTGACATAACAAATCTTGACTCAGGTTTGTGCTGTGGTATTCACCACTGAACAATAGAGTCACTAGAGAGGTATAAAATTCCATAATCCCTGGCCATCTTCCAGAATAACTCAGTCAGAACTGTGTGAGCTGCCCAGGGAATTCTGGTGTACAAGGACCCATGAAGAGAGCTTCAGTGCTCAGAGCTCCCACTGAGATTCCATGCCTCAGCGCAACAGGGCGAATGATTTGGCTTTAAATCCTAATACAGTCCAAGTGGAGACAAGAGATGATGCATCAGAAAGTCTCTAAACAAGCCCAGCTCAGGCCCTGAGAAAAGTAGCAGACAGAACACACACTGAAAATCACCACTACATCTCTGAAGCTCAACCAGAGGAAGCTGGGGCCAAGGTGGCAGGGCTTCATCAAGAGTGCAGGGTGCATTTCTAGATAGATTACTCTCACGCACTCTAGAGGGACAAGAGAAGGATTAGTGGTGTTTGGGGCTTACAGAGAGGGGCTTTCCACTTTTCCTCTTGAGAAATGCAAATTCTCCTGTGGTTTGGGCTGTGTTTTTCTTTTATTTTCCCCATTGTCGCCACGGGCAGTTTTAAATGTAGTTAATTTGCTTCACAACTTGAATGAGGAAATTTGTCACAGAATACAAACTGTGGATTCAGTTCCTATGACAAACAGTGTGTGGTTCCACCACGACGTACAGAGGATAAGAAGGTGGACGTGAGTGGAAAGAAGAGACGCCGGTATAGACTGAGTAGGACAAAGCCAGCTGCAATGGGGCAAGGCGGGAGGGCCCTGGACACAGACTCACAGTGATGCAGTGGACAGTCAGGGGACAGCAGAGACAGTTTCGAATGCAAGAGTAAAAAGACCAACTGAAACTTGAATCTATAAACCCATAGTGGGGTCAGAGTTTGCATGGCTGCTTCTTTCCACACTGAAAGGAACCTGAATTCCTGCATGGAGCACAACGGTTTGCTGTGTGGCACAGGCAGGAACCGGGGTGATCAGTTAACAGCTGTGCATCCTGCATGCAGTAGCTCTTGCTGGTCTGGCCATATGTATATTACTGATGATAACTAGTTAAGGCTAATGTGTTTTATTTACTGTGTTTTATCTCCTGATTCTGAATCTGATTAAAAAGTTCATCTTTTGTGTTCTTTTCATCACCGAAGTCCATTCAGGCACAGGCACTGAGAAAGAGCTATATAGGATAAACTGATGAAAGGGCTGAATTTGTAAGAATGAATAGTGGAAGATTTGTTATCAGAGTTTTAATTTTTGGCAGAATAAACCTGTTCCATCTCATTCATCTATGAGCTTTATTTATATGCCTCCTGAGGACAAGGGTGACACTGTGTTGTCATCACTCAGCCAGTGGAAGGTTTCAGTGCATTCTCTGGCCTTTCCGGAGAAAGGTCAGGAAGGTTCACTCATTGGTTTCAAGGGAAAGAAACAGCTCTCTGGCAAATAGAGGCTCTTATATGTTAATATTTGTGCATAATAGCCTTGTATATTGAACAAACACTAGCCATATATTATTAAGATAACTGTGGAAATATATCTATCTTCATTGTTTCGATTGCACAAAGCATAAAATGTCAAGAGAGGTTTCCTTCCCCCTGCAAATTATTTTCTTTCCCTTCCATACAACAACTAAAACATGCTGAGATTCCATAATACCAAATACACTGGTTTCAGCCCCAGTAGAAATAGAAAATCATCAACGCCCCACCCCCAAATCTTCCTCTGTTTGCTCATTTATTCAAGTTGTATAGCTTTTCCTCTTTGTTGCATTCAATTTGTATATTAATTATAATGTTTTCCCTCAGAACATCTTGTCACTATACCATGAATAAAACAGTCTCTAGAAGCAAATGCTACACTTAACATATGCTTCCACTTAAGAAACAAACTTGCATTTGTTGTGGCAAGATGGAAAAGCAATGCATTGCAGCAGCATATATTTTATGTATCTTCCTCTCCTTGGCCTTTGGAGACATCCGGCTGGTCTCATTTCTCAGAGGTGAGGGTAAGCAGTCTTTCCTTAAAAGGCATTCTATTGTGTTTTTAAAAAATATTCACTAGACACCCAATGACACCAGCCAAACATATGTCCAAAGCATACACAGGTATGCTCTTTTTAAACTAATTCCTAATTATTATAAAGAACTGTAGAAATTATTTCCCAGAAGGGGAAAAAAAAACCTTTTTAAAATGCTAACATGTGAAGTGCAGAAAAATGTAGTCATTCTTGGTCTTTTGAACACATGTGAAGTGTTTATGTGAATCATATTGTAATTCAAGATAAATTACTGCTGGGTCATGTTCTCTCTTGGCTTTCATCGCATTCCTACCAGTGTCAGTAGCCAGCACTGACTGACCAGTGAACATAAGTCAGATATTACACTAGGAGTTTCTCATGAACTGTATCGATTTTACTTTCTTAAAATGACCCTGGCATGTTATCCTCATTTTATAGAAAAGATTCAGTAGTTTTCTGGTTTGAATATCTGTCCCTTCCAAATCTCATATTGAAATTTAATTGCCACCATGGTAGTAATGGGAGATGGGACTTTGAAGAAGCTTTTAGACTACATCCTCATAAGTACAATACTATTTTGTCTCATTTTGGTTCTCTTTCTCCTCTCTCATAGCCTTACATTCTGCCAGGTTATGATGTGGCAGGAAGACCCCTTCCAAATGCCAGAACACTGATATTATACCTCTCAGCTTTCAGAGCTATGAGCCAATAGTTATGTTCATTATACATTACAAATTTATAAATTATAAGTAATCTGGTCTAAATTATTTTCTTGTAGCAGCACAAAACAGATGAAGGTGGGAGGCCCTATAAATCTGAAAAGATTTATAGTCCAGGTCCTTGGATTCTGCATCCACAAAGTTATTACTCCAGATTGCTTCATTTTGAGTGTTGTTACTTTAAGTTATAATACTCATTTTAAAACAGTGCACATAATTAAAATATAATGACACACCCTTAATTATAACCTTGTGTTTTGATAAAGATCTAGTCATGTCAGAGCTGTTAACAGAAATTTATGTGACCTTGAGAAATTACATGTGTTAAAATCTAAAGGTTGGTTGGAGTCAAATATGAGATATACTTTGCAATGTGGACATTTAGCTTATCAAAGTATATTTATTTCACAAGAAGATAATTATAGGTCACCTTTAAAGAGGGAAAAACACACAAATGTCAGATAATATCTATCAGAAGCTGTCAAAAATGTTTTCTATCAACCTAAAATTGTCCAGAGAGTGTTCCAGATCCACATAATCTTTCATAGTTTGAAGGTTTACATTCAGATTTTTGCAGCACCAGATATAGGTGGAAAGATACATGTTGTCATCCATTACATCAGAGTTGGCAGAAGGTTGAAGGTCAAGAATGCTTTTGATACTTGCCATGGATGAGTGCAGTGATTTCCTGTGGAAGCAGTTATCTAAGGGCTGACTCACACTGATTACTTCCAAAATGTTTGGAGTTCTAGCTGCTCTTTCCTGCTTAAGCCACTTAAAAAGAAAAAACTAAGCAACTTCAGAAAAAAAGCATCTTTCACGGCTTTACAATTCCTACGCCAAGGGCTCCTCAGTGCTACACACAAGATAGGGAAAGGAAGCAACAAGGACGCTCACACAAAAATATAAAAGTCAAATCCTGACTTAGGAATACAATACAAAGAAAGCCCCGGACTGCTAATGGGTCTTAAGGTTTCTTTGGAGGAATATTTTCAAAGGAGTTTGTGGTGACACTGCACAACTCTACAGATGCACGCAGGAGCCCGTGAGTTGTAGTCATAAAGTGGGTCTATTTTATGGTATGAAGGTTATATGTTAATAAATCTGCTCAATCTGAAAAGAAGAGATTTCTAGAAATAGTAGAGATCATAAAATGGACACAGTAAACAAAATCAGGGGAGAGACAATGACAATCTCACCTCCGTAATGCATTTATTCTAATATCTGTGCCAGTATATTTTGAGAACACTCTTTTAAGGTTGAGGGGATAGATTTTTCAGAGTGATTCTCCCAAAGGGAATCTGCTTTAGCAAGTGAAAAAAAATATTCCTGATAAGTGTTCCTTTGCATTCTAGTATTAAGGGCCTACTGATTTTTACTGGCATAGTATTCTGGGACCTCCACACTAAGACAAAGTGAAACAACACTGAGATGATGTTTGCAATGGAAATATCAGCAGAAGACATACCACGAGATTTACAATCACACAAAGAGAGTTGGGTGCCATTCACATTTGTTAGAAGCAGCAATAGCTGTTTTGGGGAGGAAAGTCAAATGGATGAAGTTAAAAATATTAGTACTAACCAGGAAGGAAAAGCTAGTCAAGATGGCCCACCCTGTTCTTTTAAGAACTAGAATTCACCCCCCAATCTCCTCTTCTCCCCCAGGGACCTAGAGTAGTTCCTTTTTCTAATTTCCATAACAAGTCTCCACAGGCCAGCGGTGATACTGCTAATGGTTAAGCAGCCAGAACCATAAAGCTTGGCAAGTCCAGAATGTATAAATTGCACATGATCCTCTTTAAAATGTCTGGAATTAATGTTCCTAAATGTCTAAATGAATGTTCCTGTATTTTATAGCCCCCTTTCTTTTCTATTTCAGAACAGCTTTCTCACTAGGTATAAAACATCTTGATCCATTGGCAAACAGAAGGGGCTTTTAATCTCAGAGATAGTTTAATTTTCAGACCTTGTTTAGGGGAATTGCTGATCTTCCAGAAAAACTGTTACCAAAGAGCTAATTACCTTTAAATGTCTGAGTATATTACATAGAAACAAAGAACACTAGACATAGTATACTTAATAAAATTATTACTAAATGTGACTTTAAATAGTCAGACATCTAAAACAAATATCCTTTGTCTTAACTCGAACTTGACCTCCAATTTAACATATTTGGCCAGGAGAAGACTTAAGAGATTCAAGTACTTGCAATAAGCATACTGAAAATACTGCCATAGTCAACAGCATCTTTGGAAGTAAAAAATTCACCTGTCTAGTAGCAAAGGTAATGTCCTCCTTCCCTGCTGAGAAAGGAGATTTTAGAATGGATTCAGACAGCTTTAAAAGTTTAAGTGAATATCTGAAATACAATTTTCTACACTTTCCTCTCTATAGTGAAATTTGGCATTTACCTCAAATTTCTAATGGTTATAAAATTTTCTTTAGAAAGTAGAAAATAGCTTTTTTCTTAAATTTTCCCACAGACTTCTGCATAAAATGGGCTTTAATTAAATAGGAATAACTAATTTATTCATACTTACATTTCTTTCATGTTATATTTTAGTATATTGTATATCATTTAGGATTATTTATTTCTTAGGGAATATCAGGTATTACTACCATGTGTGGAGATAGAAAAGGGAAGTTTAGAGAAGCCACGTAATTCCAGAGTCATGCATTTTAATATTTTCATACACATTGGTATATCACATTCTCTATGGGGTCTACAACTTATAATAAACTATATTTTCAAGGATTTACTAGGGGAGATTTGTATATTTTTGAATTTATTTCCCCTAGCATATATTCTTTTTTGATAGCTACATATTGAGAATTTCCACTTGGGTAAACAAGGTACAGAGGTTTAAGCCAACCAGCACCCTCCATCTGCAGCAATATGTTCAAGGACAGATGCTTGTGTTCCACTCCGAGCCCATGAGATGTTGTGTGGCTTTGTACTGGGAAGAGAATGCTGAGTTTAGAGGAAATCTGTGTGAGTGTGGAGACAATCCAGAGGAAGAGAGATTGAGAAGTCAAGAAGAGATATGATTTAGGTGATACAAAGCTGCCTAGATAATAAGTTATTTTCACATAAATTGCTCTTTGGCATATTATATGAGGTGTAATCAAAATGCATAGTAAAGGGTTAAATTAAAATGTTGATTAGAATAAAAGACACAGTAATATTAATTACACTCAGAATACTCCCGCTTGCTTCAAACACACTTCTTTCACCTTTCATGCTGCTTTCTGAAGCAGTTCTGTTAATTATGTTTCGTAAATGTCTTTAGCTGTGCTACTGTGGCCATCTCAATGGCCTGAATTCAGTCAAAACTTTTACCTTTCTTGTCCATTTCAACTTTGGGGAAGAGCCAGAAGTTATACAGTACCAGATCCAATGAATAAAGCAATGAGGACATACTGTGCTATTTTATGAGCATGGCTGTGCCTTGGATGGGACTTAGCAGCTGCATTCTCTGCGATTTTGATCAGACCTTGTAAGGATCCTCACGAAAGAGAACTTCAAAACTGCTTCAGAAAGCAGCAAAAATTATGGGATAATTGTGTGCATAGCGAGAGGGAATATTTTGAGGGGTTTAATGGTGGTGTATCATTTACTGTAATAAATGTTTAAGAATTTAAACATTCATATATGTTTTGATCACAGCTAGCATCTTCACAATAACTTCATGAGAGAGATACATCACTCATAAGGCTCCCTACCTTACTCATCTGAAACTAAGGCTTGAGGGAATGAGGGACTTAGTCTATGTAATATTGGCTACATAATTTGCCAGATGCAGCACAAAATGGAAAGGTGCAGTCCTTTGTTCAAATATTACTGAGGATTCCAAGATGGAGATACCACAGTGTTGAACTAAGTCAAAGTCCTTCTGAGAGTGAGGATCCTATGAAACTTTAGGAAAGGCACACATCCATGCAGGTGGCTCTGGGGCTATGCTACTCAGCAGGTAGGTGGTAGAGATGGTGTCTGAACTCAGATCTAAAGTTCCCAAGTCCACACTGCTCCCCTGTACACTAAAGGGTCCACAGAAACATTTCTGATACTTGTCTTTAGAATTTACTTAAATTAATATCATAGTTTTATTTTGTATTATTTATCAATTTCAAGTAAGCACATAGTTAATTCAAAGATTCCTACATAACAACATTTAAATCAGATTACAGGTATGCCCAAGTTCAACTTCTTATTCGTGTTACATTTCCTTGAGCAACGTTAGTAAGTACTGTCATAAGTTTATTGAGCTATGTTGTATATTTGTTTACTTTTCAAAAACACTAGAACAAGAAAACAAATCATAGTTCACATATTAGGTTTTTAATCATTCTATTTGAAGTACTTGCAGTCTCTCTTGTTACTCATAACACCCAGAATCTTCATTTAAAAAAAATAGGCGACTCTATATATCTTGTGCATTTTAAAAGATTAAGTATTTTTTTTCCACACAAATTTCATACCCCAGTTACTTCCTTTTTCACAGAAAAACACAGTCCTATTTATACTGGGTTCCGGTGAAATTACAATTTTTCCAAGTATCAAGCTCCATCTGCTGAGTTTTATTACTGAGATTCTCTCATTCAAAAATCATTATATCTCATGAAAATATTTGGTGATATATGACAATGAAGTCAGGAAAAGGGAAAATTTTATATAACATCTAGAAGTTGCATCCTGCAGTTTTATATAACATCTGGGTTCCAGCTCCCAATTTTTGTTGAATTTAAAGAAAATTAAAACTCCCACAACAAACAGATTCACACTTAATCTGTGCAAAACAATTAGCATATAGTTGGCCATGAATTATAACCAAGAAGCAAAGCTCAGTGTAACCATTTCTTTCAACACTTGTGTACATGCTGACTACCCTAGGCTGTTTAATTTTCATTTATGTGCAACACTTGAGAAACTCAGAGGGGCACTTTCCAACATAGCTCATATAGCAAAATGTTCCAAGTATATAAATCAATGCATGGATACACTTTAACGACAATTTTCTAAGTTTTAAAAATAAAAGTTTTTCAGGTACTGGGGATCAAACCCAAGGTTTCAAATGTTTGATAAAAACTCCATCACTGAGATACACCCCTAGAGTTTTACAAAATGTTTGTATGTCTGTGGTACCGAGGATGGAACTGCCAGGGCCTTTGTACCAAACTACATTCCTAGTCTGACATTTTTTTCTTTTTCCTTTCTTCCTGTCTGCAGTTTCTCCCTCTCTCTGTTTCTCTCTCCCTCTCTTTCTCTTTCTTTCGAGATAAGGTCTCACTGGCTAACACTGCCCAGGCTGGGCTCAAACTTGTATTACTCTTGCCTCAAGTTCCCGCAGTCCCAGGATTACAAGTGTGCACCACCATGCTTGGTGTTTAAAAAGTCTTTATTTTGAAACAGGGTATGGCTCTGTTGTCCAGTCTACTCTCAAACTTGTGATTCTCTTGCCTCAGCCTCTGGAGAAGTTGGGATTATAAGCTTGTGTCATTGTAGCTTGCATAATATTTTTAAAACGAGTAATGATCATCATTTTTCACCAAAGAAGGGGCAGTTTGCACTGCTGAGCACAATTCTGTCATACATGATTTGTCCATCACCCATAGTGGTATTACCTGTTCACTTCTGTTCTGGTGGAATTGAGAAACAGTATCACAGGAAGAAATAATTTCATCCTTTTCAAATTGTTTCTTCACCTTGGCCAAACCACCAGCCACTGTGCACATTTTGGATTCCTCCATCATCTGGGATGATTTAAGAAAATGGAAAATTAATCTTTACAAGAATGGGATTGTCATGTTAGTTTTGTGATTGTTGACAATTGCCAATAAGAGGCATATTGCAAATGTATTAGTTTGCACAATTATTTCAGTAGCCTTTACTGAACTCCTTAATAAAAGTACTCTCTCCCAACTGCCATCAGAAGAATTTTCAAAATATTGACTTAATTCTCATCTCAAATAAATTTTGATGTCTGGAGATTAGATCTACTAAAATAAATTTTTCTACTAATATATTAGTGGAGTAGTGGATATTAGAATAATAGGTTCAGTTTTTACCCACAATTAGTTGCTGTTAAAATATAAAACATTTTTATAAGCAAAACATTAAGAATAATTATTAAAATCTGTCTCCAAAACTTATTTAAATTATTAAAGCTGAACAAAATAAAGTGTCTTAGAACATTACTTATTAATATGAGTAATGCTAACAGTTACTTAAGGCATAGGAAAGAATGATTTTATATATATGTTCTGTAGTTGCTGCGTCCCAGTATTCTGTGAGATATGGACACCATTTATCCAAAAGTTAAAGTAAAGAAACGTAGGGTTAGGGCCAGTGAAATTTCTTGTTAAATTGTCACAGCTGTAACATGAAAACATTGACATGAAAATTTGAATCACATTTGTTTGTGTTAATCATTGTCAATCATAGTAACACCGCACCGTCGCTCCAAGGCTGGCTCGTCCAAGGTTCCTTCTGAGAGCTCACTGGAAGGTAAGAATCCGGGTTTTAACACTAGAAGAGTCTGGTCTATCTGCTCACTGGAAGGTCAGAATCCGGGCTTTAACATCAGGAGAGTCTGGTCTATCTGCTCACTGGAAGGCCAGAAACCAGGCTTTAACATCAGGAAAGTCTGGTCTATCTGCTCACTGGAAGGCCAGAATCCGGGCTTTAACATCAGGAGAGTCTGGTCTATCTGCTCACTGGAAGGCCAGAATCCGGGCTTTAATACTAGGAGAGTCTGGTCTATCCTTGTCATGTTACAGATGAAAAAAGTGACTCCATTACATGTATCTGGAAGCAACTTGCTGAACAAGGAAGCGTCCTCACAGGCGGTGCAGGATTTGCTCAGGACTTCGCTTTTGATGAATCAATGCACCCCAGAGCCCAGAAGGCACTCAAACCCAGATGGGATGACAGCTCTCAAGCACATGGAACCCATGCCAGGCCTCTCTCCAGGAAGCTTCCAAGTCTGCTTGCAGCTGGGAAGAGACACAGCGCTCTTCAAAGCACAGCGGGTCTCCTCAGGTCTGGTGCAGTCCTGACATAACCCTGGAAGCCTTAAGGCCTTGAAATTGGAGGCCTGGAGCTGAAGATCCCAACCCATGGACTGTGGACACTTGGGGTTCGGGAAGATGCAATTTCTCAAATAGATGCTAAAAATACATTTATTTTAGGATTTGATGCCTTTACTCCAGAATTTTGGAGACTGAACTGCTATGCAGGTTTATCTGAACCTAGTGAATATTCAGGTGGCTGAATTCCTGAGTTAATAACATTGCCTCATTTACATACAGTATCAGATATTTCTGAAAATACTCCATGAAGACACATGAATGTATATTTCTATATACTAGATATATATTTTATCAAATTCTATAACATACTTTAAATTCTATTCAATTACTGCAATTTGATATATGAAAAGGTCATAAGAATATATGATATCTCTTGAAATTTAAGAAAAAGTAAAGAAACTGAAGGATTAATTAAGGCCATAATATTTCTTTTATCTACCCCTCATTTACATAAGAGTCTCTCTGAATAGATGATGCATATATTAAATAAAAGTATTGTTATAGGAATTTAGGTAATTATTGTTAAGAAGAACGTTATTGTTTCAAACAACTGTCAACAGTGCAAAAATCATTTGCAGATCAATCTGATAAGCCTCAGTAATTATGTTAAGAACTGGATACTTTCCCAGTAAGTGTATTTTCACGAAAATATTAGTTAGCACCTTGGACAGGGTGCCTCTCTTCTCTCACATGAATTAAAACCCATTCTTCTCCTTTAGCCTTACATTTAGGAGTTGGACCACATTACACAAGAAAAGTGTGTACAATTGTTTATTTTTCACAGTAGCATTCACTGTGCCTTTGCTGGCCCTGTTATTACTAGGTACAACTTCAGCCCACCCACCCAACTGAGAGAAAAGATCTGAGATGTCACTGGTGGTACTAGGGTGTCCTTGGGCTCAGCTTGTAGGGCAAGGTCAACACAGGGGAGAACATAGGACTTGCTCAAGAGGCAGCCAGTGGCCATGGCTAGAATGCCTCTGCTTTTCTCAGATGAGATCACTTGTGTGATTTAGCTCTGTGTTTTAGTCACTTTTTTTGTAGTGGGGCACAATACTGAAAAAGTTTTATTCTGGTTCACATTTCAGTCCATAGTCAACTAGCTCCAAGGCAGTATGGCATGGCACAGGAGGATGGGAAAGGGCCAGCTTCTTATTTGGTGGGTACAGGAAGCAGAAATCTAAGGAAGGAGCTGGGGAGTGAGATGAACCCTGCTTTCCACTGACCGCCTCTTCTAACCAGCCCCCCACCTGCTAACAACTAGTCAGCTATATATCCCTCATTATCCAATCACATTCAAAAAGGCTCACCTCTGAGCACATGAGGTTTGTGGGGATATCTAGATATAAAACTTAACATTCTGATCCCGACACCTAAAAGGTTCATGTGCATCTCTTTATGCAAAATGCATTCATTCCATCTTTAAGAGTGATCGAAGTTTTAACAGTCCCAGCATTGCTGAAAAGTACAAGTTCACAATTTCCTCTGGGAGTTAAGGAGACACTCTTAGCTGTGAGCTCCTGTAAATATCAAAAAGAAGCTAAACACTGCCAACATGCAATGACACAGTGTAAACCTTTCCATTCCAAAATGGAGAAATAATGGGATAAAACACAATGAAAACAAAGGAAGACAGAATCCAAGCAGGGTAAACACTAGCTCCATGTCCAGCACCTGGGGCAAAATGTGGTGAGCTGGAACTCCAAATGGCTTGGGTGGCGCCACACCTTCATCACTGTTGGTGATTTTAGCCCTCATAGGCTCTTGCTTCGGCTGCTTTGCTCATTGCTTTGACCTCCATCAGACATTCCATGCTGCTGACGTATCATTTCCTGGAGTCTCTGTTGCACTTTTGCCTTCACTCTCACGTCTTCACACATTGCCCTCTGAGGGGCATTGTGCCTGTCATCCCAGGTCTTTCTCTGAAGTTGGGGTAAAAACCTCCTTGACTGCACAACTCTTTCATTGTACATGCCTGTAAAACCAGCACCACATGGACCGTGCCACATCTGGCACCAGCTTGAGTAGTAGCCATATTCCCTTATATCATGGCTGTAGAATCTTCCAAGCAGCTGGGTGATTGCGCACTGTGAATGGAATCCAGGGAAATCAATTCCCAGGGCAGCTGTTCTTGGGCAGTGGGTCCTGGGTCTTTTTTTCTCAAGGAAAAGTCTTCCACCTTTGCAATTTTGAGCTCTTATAAAGGTGAGGTCTTGCTGATTCTTGATATGGAGTTTGACCATTTTTCCTATTCTGATCAAAAATACTCTGCTTATTTTTAATGCTGTCCTTTCCAGAAATCAAGATATTGTCTGCACCATCTTTGTGGGCCCTTTCTTTCTGCACAAACTGAAAACTTTAAAATGAGCACTTTCCTCTTAATTTGTAGTATAAATGTGGCTAAAGGCACCTGATAGTGCCTTTAGCTAAAGGCAAAGTTGCTAAAGGGAACTGAGACTGTTGTGTCAACCCTTTTTCTGTTTACCACATTCTGTTTCTTATTCTTTGGTTTGGAAGTAAGATTTGAGTTCAAATGGATATGTCAATAATATAAGTTAATTTAAACACCTAACACTTAAACTTAGGTAAATATAATGCAGAGACATCAACTTTGTTTACAAAGCACTGTTCTCAGCCTAATAGATATAACATAACTTTGTAAGTTGGACAGATAGTGATTCTAACCCAAGTCTTGACACAACTTTGGGCTAGAGTTCCTCATCTTCCTTTTTATAAGCTGAACATAGCAATATATTTTACACAAATTTATTGTGGGTGTTGAAAAGGTAAAGGAAATAAAATAATGCAGCACAAAATCTGACATTTTAATTCATGGCTCAACAACATTTCTTCCCCTCTCCAACCAAGTGCTATTTGATTGGATATGAGATAAGGAGAGATTGATCTTTGCTAGCTGTCTAAACATGATTAAAACATCTCAAATTCACACTAGGCTTACATCTATGAGTCCTAGATTTTATACTTAAAATGATTGGGTTCATTGTGTAGACAGAGATTTAGCTACAAGTAGTTTTGATAAATTTTTTGTGTGGAGGGACTGAACAAACTTTTTATATGATTAAACAAGGCCATTGCATGACTGAACAAGGTAATTATTTTTCTTTATTGTACATATTCAGCAAGATTTCTGTGAGATGATGATATACTGTTCTTTATGACAATATTTGCTTAAAGTCAAACCAAACTAGATACTTTGGAAGCAAAAATTCTGTCTTGTATGAGAGGCAGAAACTGAGGTTAAATGATTACTGATATTAAAAAATTAGGAATTTATCTTGACTTATAGTATAGTCCCCTAGAAATGATGTTAAATCAGATTTTTGGTCTGTAAAATGGACAGAAAATAAAAGGAAAATAAAAAGTTTATGAAATCTTTATGCATAGATGATTTTCAGATTAGTATTGATTTTTAAATTTAATATTAAATAATAGGATTAATTTACATATTTGCTTGTTTTAAGTCTTTTGTATTTAGTACAGATTATGCCAATGCCAACTTGTTTTACAAAATACTATGTGGGAACCTGGAAGGACCTAAGTCTTCCTAAATGAAAGATGGGTTACTAAATAATCAGTCTTTAACCAGAAAAATCAAATAAGCTGTTTTCCCAAAAATCACGTTTCCCGTTTAGAACACAAATTTGCAGTAAAGTTCCTGAATGATCCAGCAGGGGGTGATCTCTAAGAAGATTGGCAGGAGGCTCTGTGAGTCTATTTGTTTTGCAAGTTACTTATGTCAGTCTGTACATTCATTCCAAATCAATGGTGTGTCTACAGTGTATTTTAATGACTATGTAAAAACTTCAATGTCATCTAGAGTTGCAATATCGTTAATGAGTTTGGCACAGTCAGCCTTGTCTCTAAATAATTTGTAAAGAATAATGTGGAGTAGCTATATTAAAGTACTGTTTCTTAGGCTCATCTCTCTCTGTCTCTCTCTCTCTCTGTCTCTCTCTCTCTGTCTCTCTCTCTCTCTCTCTCACACACACACACACAAACACAGTATAGCTAATTTAGAGAATATAATTACAAAAGAATAATCTTATATGCCATTAAGCTGAAGGGCAGAGAATACAGAAGCCAGCAAATTCTTTTGAATGTGAACTTATTATGTACTGGCTCTAAAAATTGGTGGTTTTACTGAATCCTGCAGTTTCCTATAATCATAATTGGTTTAGCAGAGTGCCTACATGGCTAATCTCTCTCATTTCTATGTTGATTAAGCCTCTCTTAATGGATTTAGTGCATACAGAGAAAAGCAAAAGAAATTATGCTGCCAGAAAATTTTAAATGAACCATACATGAGACCAAGAAGGGCAGCATGCAGAATCACATTATTAAAATTTGAAATTAATTGCCAACCTTCCTGAAGAGAATAGCTATAGGTTAAGTGATGATGGTGACAGTAATAACACATTTATGCAGTACCTTATGGCTTACTCCTAAATTATCTCCTTGGTATCTCACCAAGACCCTGTGTGGTAGGTGATATCCTCCTTCGTGAGTTAGTGAAACTAAAATGTAGACAGGGTTTAGGACAGGAAGTAGTTCAAGTTCATATAACCAATGCATAGTACGAGCAATGATTAAATTCTGAGGTATGAATCTGATACACGATACTTTTGCCCTCTTTTGACTTTGTCCCGCTGCCTAGTATTATGCTTGCCTTGCAAAAGTGAGGCGAGTCTTTGGACAAACAGACAGTGGCTAAACAAAAGCATCAGCTTACGTTGGCTGAGAAGCTATGGCGGTCGCCCCTGGAAACAGCTGCCTGGTATCTGGCCATCCGCTCCTTCAGGGACACCACTTCCTGCAGCTCTGAGTCGCCCTCGCTCCCAGAGGCACTCTCTTCGGGCTCGGTAGGGTCAACGGTCACTGAAAGAAAGCAGAGCATGCTCAGCTATGTGTCAGGCTTGAAAAGTAAATAGGATCACCTTGTAAACAGGGAAGGTATTTAAAATATCTAGTATAAAATCTCAGACTCAGCATATGTGAGTTTTAATGCTTTACAGTCACTCTCTTTTCTTCAAACTTTTGAGCAAAGCTGCAAGATGACTGTGGGAGCAAATGCTCATAGAAACGTAAAACGACCCTCCCTTCTACTCCTGCAATTATTGTAATAGGAAATATCTGTTTATTAATAGATATGTAATGTAAAGAATAAATATTCCTCAAGAGTTGTGTGTTTCTAATTTACCTCGCAAGCAACCTTGTGAGATAGGTACTATTAGTCTCAAATTTATCTAGAAAAGAAGTTCATCACAGTCACTAAATCTTTAGCAAGTCCAAAAATCATTCTGTAAGTCCTTAACCTCCAACTCTGAAGATAATAGATTTGTCTAAGATATGTGCGTGCTATGGGAATTATAGGCTGTGGATTATTTCCCTTTATTTGCAGAGGTACCTGACACATAAGAGAAAAGTCAAAGCATTATTAAAATAAGCTTTGTCACCACTCACTGCAGGGAATCTGATATTTTCCCATTTAACCCACCTGACAAAAATATAGGGTGGTAGCAATTATGCAACTGGAAAATAACAAAGGAGTATTTATCTGATCACAGAATAACAGTTGATAGAAAGATGTTAGAGACTGGGGAGTGTGACTCAATAGAATTCAACACTTAAACTAGAGCTCCTTGCTATGTTGTCACTGTGCTTGATAGTTCCCTACTCACTTTAGGTGCATTGTATTCCAAAACCCTCTTGAGAGTTCTTTCTTGGGCCAATCAGTGAATGGCATAGATTTGCACGTGTATGTGTGTGTGTGTTCATGTACTGTATATTCCCATTGATCTATGTACCTCCTGCTTTTCACTGTTATGAACAGCAATATCTGGGACTCATAGGATAGATATTTTCAGTACACTTTTACCATTTCGCTTGGTTTGATGTAACCACTGTGAACCAAGGTACAAACAACCAGGCAGTGGAAAGTTAGGCCACGTTCTGCTTCTCCTCAAAGCTCAGCCTCCACACTGAACCCTCTTAGAGGACTGTGATCTTCAAGGGTCACATACACAATGACATTTGAGAACAATTTCTGTAGCTCAGAAAAAATTATAAGTTATTTGTGTTTTGTTTCATAGAGATGTTTCCTTCAAATAACCATTTTATGTTTCAATTAAAATGGTAAATATAATTTATTGCACATGTTACCAAAAATGTAAACTATAAGGGAGTAAGAAGTTGTATTTTATGAACACTATGATTGTACAACACTGATAAATTCTCAGCAACAAATATTAGCTAGCTTTGAAATTCGCCTTTTATCCACACTTTCTATCCATGCGAAAGTTCACTGTACCAATTGATCCTGATAAAAAGAGTCCCAAACTTCACCAAGAGGTTTCCACACACTAAAGAAAAGATATTTCCATATGTCCATGTGGATTATCTGTCTGCCCAGATAAAGTTATGTTCAACTGTACTGTTCTTGCTTTATCATGAATGAACTGTACATTGCTTTAATTGAATATGCCCCTTAAAGGTTTTTTATATTAATATACAAATTTTATTTTGTGTACTATTTAGAAGTGTTTTTTTATTTATCCTCATAGAAACTCAGAAACTGTTTATTTTTGCTACAATTTACACATAGTATTTATTTTTCAAGTATTAATTTCTTATCATATTTTCAGACTCTGGAAATACCAAAGGTTTTTTTTTTTTTCCGGTACCAGGGATCGAACTCAGGACTTTGCGCTTGCCAGGCAAGCGCTTATGCCACTGAGCTATACCCCCAGCCCTATACCAAAGGTTATGGCTCAAGAAATCAATGGCTTCGGTATTAAGATATTAGGATTGCATCACTCAGGGTTTTTAGTCTGATGATGAAAAACTTCTCAACATTTTAATATGTTCTCCCCCATATTTTAATTTTAGCTTTGTTTTTCCCTATTCAGTAATTCCAGACTCATATAGGATCATGCATTAAAAAATCACCTGAACTAAGGATCTATATCCGTACTGTTTTCTAACCAAGGCAGTATCTGTGTTTTCATGGAGAAAACAAGGTGAATATTCGTGCTTCGTTTACTCTACTGGAGTTCACCCACACACGCCTAATGTATGGCCCTTCTCTTAGGGATTCTGGGGAAGAAAAGAGCAACACAAGCGATCCAATTTTATAGTGCCCTATTTCAAACCATTTGGATGGATTTCAGTCTGCAGAAGGGATTAAATCCGGGTGTGCTAAGCTATACCCTAACCTTTACTATTTTTGTTTTGTTTAAAATTTGAGACAGTTGTACTAAGCTGCCGAGGCTGGCCTTGAACCTCCCATCCTCCTGCTTCATTCTTCTGAATTATTGGAATCACAGATTTGTGCCACCATGCCACATTGGGTCATTATTATTTTCATAAATCACAAAACACGTGTGACTAAACTTCTATTTCCTAACCCTCAAACATATGACTTTTTACCATTTCTTTAAAAATAATTAAATCAATCAATCAGTGAATGAAATTTTTTCATGGTACAGATGTTCATTATAGCTTTCTGAATTTTACTTCCTATGGACAGGTCATGTTTACAGCATCTTTAAAAAGCACAGTGGTATAATATTTATAAGCAAAATTATCTTCCTTTTTTGAAAAATTATTCACATGTCAGCAGCCGCAGAAGTGACTGCATAGTCAGCCTTCTGTGTTTCTTTGGAGGTGATAAAATAATAGTTCTTAGATGTCAGAGACAAGATAACAGTGAATAATAGTCAGTGTAGCTAACATACTCTGGAATTTTCTAATTTCACAACTTCTATTATTTAAAAGAGAATTGGGAACATACATGGCCTGATATCACTAGATATTTCAGAAGGGTCATTGCTGCATTTGTTATGAGCCATCCTAAATATTTCCTTCAGGAAATTTCAAATTTGGCATTCAGTGGCTTATAAAGGTGATATGTTCATACAATATTAAGAAATGATAAGCCTATTCTTATATCTCATAAACAACTATCTAAAAATCTAAAATAAGTTATAAACATGACCCTAAGAGCTTTGAAGAGTAACAATTTGGTAATAAATGTCAACAGCTTGATACAGAGAGTATATTTCTCAAAAATAATATCAGAATAGGAAATATGCCATGCAGAACATTCCTAAAGTGGTAAGGATCACAAAACCAAGTACTTTGTCACTAGCTTATTTCCAAAGCCAGAAGCCAGATTTCATCTTTCATCTCAGGAGTCTTGACAAGCTGCTAAACTCCCCAGGATTGAAATTTCCATCCTCCTTCCTGAGCCTCCCAGTGCACTGAGCATACAGTCATGAGCCACCTCGCCTGGCTACATTTTAAAAATGGTTTTTTTTATTATTTTCTGACTGTGGAAGACATATTCCATACTGTACCTATGGATAAACCTATTTTAAATGGACAGTTTCATAATAACATAACTGATGTCATTGTTTGAAAGATAAATATTAAACGTGAGGTGCTTTACAACTGTCTTACTCTAACATGGTTCAAAGATTTTTGGAATCATCCTATTCTCTTCTTTTTTTTGCCTAATATGTATTGTGCAGGAGTCTATAAAATAAAGTAGAAAATGCTTTGAACTTTTTTTCTAGCACTACTTGTTAGTGCCTGGGTTGAGAGTCTAATATTAGTCATGTACTGTTTCTACTGACTGAGGTGGAATCAGAAGTGAAGAGGTTTACAAGAGATGAGAAAAGAACTAGGGATGTTAAAGTATTTAGAAAAATTAAAATGTACATTGAAGATCACAAATGGAATAATATATGATATGAAAAGAAAATCAATAAGTAGCAAAAATATGGCAAAAGGAGAAAACAGAAAAATCTAAAATGCAAGCATTGCAGTGTGAAATTTGGGAACGAGGCAGAAGAAGCAAGACATACTAAAGAACTATATTGTTGAAAATGAAATTTAGACTGAACATATTTTTCATAACTCAGAATAAAGTTAAAGACACCAAAGTATTGGCAAATGCTTGTCAATGTTTCAAGTTTAAGGAAAATAAATATGTTACAATAGTACAGACATGAAGAGATCACAGATAACATAACAACAGTCGGATGTTTTCACAGTGTTCCTTTGTGACACTGAACTATGAAGGGAATTAGAGAACCAGCATGAGTTACTGAAAGTTCAGGTTTGCAAAACCAGGATTTTTGTATAAATTTGAGTTGACAACCACTTGAAAGGCAATAAAAAGTCAAACACAGGCCGTGTAATAATAAAAGCCAGCTGAAAGGAAAACAAAGCCTCAACAACTATAATACTTCAATATATGGTATATGATACCATATATTGGTATATATACCAATTTTTGGTATATATACACCAGAGCAAATGTTTTCTTGTATCCAAACAATCATAGAAAAACGTCACACTGAAAGAGGGAGATAAATAAGTCTGACTATATGTTATGGGAAAGGAATAAACCTAAAGTAAAATAGAATTTAAAAAGAAAATATTGAGTAAAACTCCCAGGCAAATATAAATGAAGGAAGGTTATTTTGACTAGAGTCCATTCAGGCAAAGTATCCATAAAAACAAATTACACTTAATGAGATAGGGATCCATTCTGTAGATATCCTGGTACTACAAAACCATAACAATTGTAGACCAGTACATGCTGATTATAGCGACATTAAAAGGCCATCAGCAATAAAAAAGAGAAATTTATAGGTGAGTCACTTTAAGACATCTTCCATCTTTGACACATGAAATTGCAACATTAAATGATTTGAATTATATAACAAACATATAATGATTACATTTTAACCTATTATCCATTAATCTTCATCGTATATTACTTACAGAAAGCAAAAGACATATTCACTCTCCTCCAGAATCTTCAGTCTAATTACAAAGAGAGAGACAGAGACAGAGACAGAGACAGAGACAGAGAGACAGAGAGAGAGACGAGGAGAGAAAGACCTAGACAGAGACAGAGAGAGAATCATAGCGTGATATTTTCCCAATATGTACCAGGTAAGGTGGGAACCCCTGGGGAGGATGTAATCCATCTGGAATGTCAATAGGATGTGTGTTAGGGAAAGCTTCCCAGCAGAGGCAATTCTGCACTGAATCATGGAATTGGGTTGGTCCTGCGAATGAATCTGTGTAACACAAAACAATGCGGAAATGACGACACTAGCATTACTGAGAAAGCGCACGTGGGAAACTAGGCAACGATTCTGAGGAGACCTTTAAGAGACCCTAGCCTTACCGCATACAGCAGATGGAGTACCGCCAGTAGGGCTAAAATTGAAATATACTTTCAAGTGGTGAAGATCTTTAGAGAATTATAAGTAGTTCACAAAATGATTCTAGTTAGGTTTTCTAATTTCAAAAATTTAAGGTAAACAATCATAAAAATTAGAGGAGAAAAGGAGAACTGACATGGAATAATTGTAATATGTGGGCAATATTAAATAAGTGTTAATTTTCAATTATTAACAGTGACAACTCAGAAAAATGGTAATAGTTTGAGATATGGATAAAGGATTTGAAAAATGATTCACAAATGAAAAAATAATAGTAAATACATATAAAGGATATTCTGTGCATCAGATATTAGTCCATTTAATGCTCTTAATCACACTAGAGGTAGGGATTGTTTGCACTTTGTATTTCCGTTTTATAGGCAAGAAGGTAGAGATGTGAACGATTATATAACTCTTTCCAGGGTAAGTGGCTGATGTGCTTCTGAGCTGGAGGGAAAGCCAAGCATTCACACTCCAAGGGCTTGTGGCTGAACTCCCTATCCTGTGTTGCCTCCTAAGAAGCGTAAGTGCGCAAAGCATGGCCCCCACTCCCCACCCTCCGTAGCAGATGAAGGCAAGTTCAGATGAGAAAGTGATGTCTTTTTCTTCTGTGAGCTCTTCAAACTGCATGTACAGTAAACACATTTTAAAAATTCCTATATGGCTAATATAGCATATAAACTTGATTCAGAAGAATTTATGAAGCTTAATAGGAAAGAAAACCTAGAATTTAATTAATGTTTTCTTTGAAATTTGCTAAAATCAATCAAGCCTTTATTTATTTGTTTATTTTCATACCAGGAATTTAACTCAAGACCTTGTGCTTGCCAGGCAGGTGCTGTGCCACTGAGCTTTACCCCCGGCCCAGGAAGCCCTTATTTAGGACCCCCGAGTCCCCAAGGATCCAGCGCAAGGCACCGGAGCTGCAGCAACCCCAGCTACCATCTGTGAGAAGGTCGGCCTGCTTGCAGAGACACAGCCGTGGCCATGCTATTTTATTCTGGATGTTATAAAGAAGTCAGTGGTTTATTACCTGGAAAATTGATTTAGAATTGAGTTGGGAAAATGATAAACTAAATTCTATCGAAACTAAATATATGACCTATAACCAGGTTTGGATTGAGATGTATCATAAGCTCAGAGCCATTAGCAGGAATAAATTTTTCTATACTTCTTAATGTTTGCACATCCCTCAACTAATAAGAAAATTCATCAATTTAAACATTCAAAATGCTGCTGCCAAGTCAAATTCGTAATCAACTTTAGTTTTAAATATTCTTATCCTCATTGGAATAGTATAAAATCAAGATCTAGTTGGAGAATAAAATGAAAGAGCAACCGTACAGCACAGCCCTGCATTGGTTTATAGATTAAAAAATAAACATGGAGAAGGGTAAAGGAATCAAACCAACGGGAACGCATGCCTCGAGAGCGTAAAAGCTGTCTGTGGCCTCCTTCCAGCAAGAGCAGAATGCCTTTCTCAAACTAATCTCCTTACGATCCTATTTCCTGGAAATACACGTGCAGCTGTTACGTTCCCCGCATTACATCCATTCATCTGATTACTGTGCTTTATTCATTAACAAAGCATGTACCTCATGGTGGAGAAAAGGATTCGCTTCCTTACTAACTGTTCCCTAAGCACCATTGTCCTCGTCACCGGATAGCGGGAGAGGTGATTCACAGGTAGCTGCCTTGCACAGAAAGAAGACAAAATGGAGCGCTGCAGAAGACAGAATTGTACTTGTCCCACACTTTTCTTTATATCCCAATCTGCGGAGCTCATTATTTATTACCTGACAAGATAAAGGGGTTCTGCAGATGTGATGACGTTAAGGATCTTGAGATGGAAAGACCTTCCTGGATTCTCCGGGTGGGGGACAGTGTACTCATAAAGATCCTAACAAAAGAAAGGAGGCAGGAGAGCTGGAGAGTGAGCGAGGAGACGTGAGGACAGAAACAGCCAGCGGAGCGGGTGGGGGCGAAATTCCCCCGACTCTAAAGGTGGAAGGAAGCAGTACCGGAGATCAGCTGCAGGAAGCTAGAAACCCCAAGGAAACAGATTCTTCCGGCATGCTTCTGGAAAGAGCTTGAAAGCTTGAATTGATTTTGGTGCAAAGAAACTCGTTTTGGACTTAGGACCCCTAGAACCGTAATAAGAATTTGAACTTATGTGACTTTGTATTATACTAGTTTGCTACGACACTAGTAGGAAACTAGAGTAAACATTCACCAGCAGATATATATATATATGAATTGGCCCAAATCAGAAATCATTACCCACTAGATTTTTCTTTTCTCTTCTTCTTCTTCTTCTTCTTCTTCTTTTTTTTTTTTTCTTTTTGTGATACTGGGAACTGAATTCAGGACATTGCATTTGCCAGGCAGATGCTATACCACTGGGCTATATCCCAGCCCCTAGATTTTTCTTAAGGTGTATTTTAGTTCCGGCTTTTCCAAATTACACTGTTGTATATAAACCAACTGCTCTATTAGAGACAGCTTTGAAATTACTTGTCATGCCCTGAAGAAATCTCTCTCTCTCTCTCTCTCTCTCTATATATATATATATATATATGACTCAAATGTCCATTTAGATTCTAATCGCCGTAAGTAACAGAGTGCCATTCCTAGTGGTAATAACTTCTTGTTCTATAGAATTGTCAGCAGTTTTGAGCTCAGCTCACAGAAAGTACTTCTGGCAGTAAAACAGCTATGAATAAAATTTAATCAAAAATTTGGTAATCATTACTATAAAAATATTGCTAGTTTGGGCATATTTGAATATTTAATCATAGAAGTATTAAACACTTTTAAATTAATTGCATAGCTTTGAGAATTGTCCAGTTAAAAATCAATAATTGAATAAAATAATTTGTTTCCTCGAAACGGTCAAATAAATTAGAACTATTAAATATCTGTAGATGATGCATATCTCACAGCATAAATCTCTTATTGGCCACTTCTCTAGTGCGATCATGCCTACCACATTACAATAACTGTAGCCATCGGTTAATGAGTATCTATTATATGTGTCATTTTACATGTATTACAATATTAATTCTCTCAACAACCATATCAGGTATGTGGTTTATTCCCATTTTACTGATGAAGAAGTAATGAGGAAAACAAAATCAAACTTAAGAAAAGGCAGCGCCTGCAGGTATTTCTGCATTCCGGTTTACGGAACTCCGCACAGTCTCTTCTGGTGGGCCTACTTGCCCTAATATACAACATTTTAATCTCCAAGCGAATTTTTAATTAAAGTTATGAATTAAAGACTAAATGCTTTCTAAATAACTACACATAGATATTTCCTAAATGTTTATCAGTTCAATCTAGGTAGGACTCAAAGGGAAACCATGTGCTAAACTTTGATAGCTTTAAATGCCTCCCTTTGCATGCTTATAAACTTGAGATTAGAACTAGAAATAAAAAATTAGAAATAAAAATAAAGTGTTCATATGGATATACCAGCTTTGAACCTTGCAGAGATGAGATTTGAGAAAGAGTTCAGTACATATCCAAGTCAACAGAGGAGGGGATGAACCTTGTCCAAAGAAGAGGGGCTGGGGATATAGCTCCGTGGAATAAGCGCCTGCCTAGCAAAGAAGAAAAATGCAAAGCATGAGTTACTGATTTCATTTTCTAATGACCTATTTTGCTCTAGGAGAAGGTAGCTAGAAGGGTGCTTCCATTCAAATTTCCCCTCTTTTAAATCTGTCCCTCAGTATGCACTGAGGGTATTTGACACACTCTGCTCTTGAGGCTTAATTCATATATTCATTTAACAAACATTTACTTTCCATATACTGCTGCCCAATCATATTGCTCAGGCTTGGGGACAAATTAATCACCCTTATACTTAGTCATGAGCTACTTGAAAGGAGAAGAAAAGAGAAACAGTTAAGATCATTCAGAAATATGGTATCTTGAGAAGCGTTAATCTGGCCTTCTCTCTAAACCAGAAATAAAACAAGTTGTATCATCTCAATGTTCATTTCTGAATAAAACAAGTTTCCAGATGGCTGGTCCTTCTGAGAAAGCCAGCAGGTCTGAAGATGTTCCAGACAGACCCTCCTCATTCGTGGTATCTTGAAAAACTTTGTGGCAAGCGCTCCCCCTTCCCACCTTTGCCACAGAGCACATTTATTTGCACAGGGAGGAACACAGATTAAAATGAATGAAGCCCAGTCTGACTGAAATGTCAGTCATAGCCTCAGAGGAGTCGAATTTCTCTTGCAGTCAGTTCCCCTTACCCATAGCGATAAGCCGCTCATTCTGCTTTGTCCTCCACATTGAAATATTACACTTCTAATTGTGCTAAGTGACACTTCTGGTACATCTGTAAGTTCCTTTTTCCTCACTTTTTCTTCTTCCACAAGTTCTTCCAGGACAGGTTCATGAGGCTATACTGAAGAGACAGACCCATGGGGGAAGCCAGCCACTCTGGACCCAGGTGCCTGATTTCCAGTCTGCCTCTGCCACTCACTGTTTGACTTTAAGCAAGTTGCTCACATCTTTATGCCTCCTTATTTCTTATCTGTATAAGGGGAATGATAATGGAACATACAGAGATGGTTACCTATTAAGATTCAATGAAGCCTTTTCAGAGTAAAGACTCGTGTTTACTATCTTCCACATAGTAAATGTTTCCATTATCTTCTAAAGTTAAGGAGATTTTTTAAAACCCTTTTTGGTCTTTTTGAGACAAGGTCTCTACGCAGTTCAGACTGGCCTTGAGCTCACTTTATAGTGCAAGCTGGCCTTGACCTCTCAGAGATCCTCCTGCCTCAGCCTCCCAAGTGCAGGATTCTAGTTATGCACCACCATGCCCGGTTTCTGAAGTTAAGGAGTTTTAAGTACAGTATTACCCCAAATTTTTATGCTAGTGAATAGCAAGAACAGGATTTGACTCTGACCCTTGTGAATCTAAACCTTTCCTCCTCTAACGAGAGTATCTCATTTTTCTTCATAAATCAACTTTCTACTATGATGCCGGAAACAAAGACAGCACAAGGTGTCATGGAAGAACGGATGATTTCTGGGTGGGCTCAGACAAGGAAGATAGCATAGCCCTCCTCAGATGGCTGCAGTACTGGGAAAAAGAATACACAACAGAAAAATTCCCTGTCCATGTACGTGATATTCAGCGTGTTGCTTATCAGTGTTTTGTGCTAGGGAACAACAGCCAGTATTTCACTAAAAGCAATGTAAGTCTCCTCAGAAAATGGAAAGTGCATGAAAATCACCTTAGGGTATCATGCATTAGGGACAAGTCTACTTTTTTGTTCTCCAAATGAGTCTTCATGATTTCCTCTGCCCTATGCATTTTACATAAAACCACAGGTGTATCACTCAAAACAGTTACTAATTTAAAAAAATTTCCTATGGAGTCTCCAGGCAGGGGTTTTGGCATAGCGAATTTTCCTAGGCCAGCCGAGATGACAATGATTGGGTCCCTGTCTAAGTCCTTGTCACCCTCTGGCTACTACCAAAGGGACTGAGAAGGAGCCTTCACTTAAAATTTGTTATAATGCTGTTCTAAATATTCTATGCTGCAAACTTGGCATTGTGGGGAAAAGTACTTCTAAATTGATATGGGAAAAAAAACTAAACCCACACCATTTTGTGTTCTAGTGCCATTTTAAAGCTTAAATTTCTGTATCCTTCAGTTGTTTTCTTGTAAATGTCATAGTTACCTGACTTGGTACCACCGCATGCTCTCTCATAAGACTGCCTGTCCCCTGTGTAAAATGTCAGACACCTTTGTTCCCTTGTCACAGGCTAAGCCCAGGCTTTGTAGTATTTCTGTAGCTGCACTAAATCGTATCAGCACCACCCCCCATAGACCCGGAACTAGATCCAGAACTGTATCTGGAACTAGAACTGTATAACTATTCTCCCCTCCTGCCCTTTGGGTTCTATACTCGGTCGTGTACTGGGTGCCCACTGCCAGACCCCAATAAACTTGCTTGTCTCTGCATCAAGCCTCCGCGGGTGCCTCGGTTAAAGAAGCATGTTTGTCACCAGAAGATGAGGAGGTTACACTGAATGTGGGTATTCTTTCCATTTGAGTACTTTTTCTATTTATATTGAGTTCTGTTCTCTTCTTTCAAAACTCCCTCTTCTAGAAAGTCCCCAAATTCATTCTGCATTATTTCATCTCTTTACTGAGCAGCTATCTTTTCTGCTAAAAATTCTCTTTCTACACTTTTTGTTTCCCAGTGCATTACTTTTTAAAATTCACATTTGCTCATTCTTGTTTTCCTTAACAGGAATAGGATTGTCCATTTTTTAAATTTTTCTTTCTGGGTGATTTACTTTCTAGGAAGCAGATGCCTGTGAAGAGAATTGCCTCTTCTTTCCATTTTTCGGGCTTGACATGAAAACCTGAGAAAGAGGAAGCAAAGGAGCTCATCACCCTAGCCCTGGAGACAGTCACAAGGCCAGTCTGTGACTCACAGTGAATGCGCCCGCCTCGCCCTGAGCCTCCAGAATGCACAAAAGAGATCTTACTCGGGGTAGAAGAAGGTCATTGGTAGACAGGTATGAGCCAGGAATAATAGCTGGAAATTTGTCCTTTCTGTAAGAAAATTGCCAACTTTTGTCTCTCACACCTTTGTAAAATCCACACGAAGCTAGTTCGTGTGTATGGAACTGTTTCCTTTTGTTCCAGGTGTGCTACTGCTACGCAAAACTCAAAAAGGAAAGCTGTGAAACACAGTGGGGCTCTAGTAGTTTGCAGTCTGGATAAACAGTTTGCTTGTATGCCCATCTTTAAATTGTTTACACACAGGCAGTGTTACAAGAGTTACTTATTTACTGACTGTTACTTAAATCATTTCTGTGCTGAAAGCACCCTGAAATGGCCAGGGTCTAAATTTCCCAATTTGTCACCCTCTTCCTAACTTTCCCTTTTCCTCAGGTCAGCATCCAACATTGATCAGGACAAAGAGTATTAAAAGAAAGCCCAGACCATGAATACCTAACTTTATCCAAATTAGTCATAGATGTGATTAGTCTTTTACTAATCACATTTAACAATGTTAAATCAATTCAATTTTATCTCAGAGAAATCTGGCCTCTGAATTTGTACAAACTCTTCTTAGTGATCATAAGTAAATCCTCATTTAAAGTGCTTTCTTGAAATCCACAAGTTGTGGCATTCTTTGATTTTTGCTTTCTTTTGAATGTAATGACTGATAGACCTAGTCAAAGAAGGGAAACCACACAAATTTCACATTATTTGTACTGAATACTATTTAGAAATGTTACATGATCAAGGAGAAAAGTAAAACTTCTTCAATGATACAACACTATTTAGTAAATAATCTGTTCTTCTGAAAGTAAATTCACTCTTTGAAAATAGCAATGTATTTGGAAATATTCTACACAAAGCCTTCAACACATTCAAAACAATATTGCCTTTAATCATTAAAATTTCTAGAAAGGTAAGCTACTAATGGTAAAAAAAAAAATGTCAAGAATTGTTATGGGGTGTTGTTTGTCTTATCAAAACTGTATGTTCTACTGTTCTCTAAAATAAAAGATAATTGGCATCTTGTTCAAATGTTTATAGTGTCAATGTTGCTTTCTGATTACTGTCTTCTATAACCGCAAGAGACACCGGATAGTGCTGTACATATTCGAAACAAGATGTTTAAAATTTGGAGCAGGGATGTTTGTATATTAAAGCTTTAATGATTTTAATGTACCAAAAATTTGAATCCATCTTGTGCTTGGTTATAGTTGCTCTCCCTTGTCACTGTGCCTCTGACCTAAATATCTTCTGCATACAAATGTGCAGCATGTAATTTCAAAGGAAGGCGATGATGTCAGAGTGCTAATGATATGCTGGTACCAGGAAGAGTCCAAAGAGTCGACTGTAATTTAATCATCTTCCCTGCTTAGGATACATGGAGAGTGCATAGTTAGTAGGTCTCATCATTCCTTAATTTATTTACAGCTTTTTGTCTTGAAAAAAAATGGCATTGGTATTTGTTTCTTCCCCCCTAGATTGCAAACCTCATCTCATATGGGCATCATGAGCAGAGGAACTCACTTTATGCTGTTTATTTAACTTGTTTTAAAAGGGGGTGAAATATAAAAATCAGCCTCTAAATGCTATTGAAACTGAAATCTTTTCTTTTCCACACACATTAAGATAGTAACATCTGTGAACAACAAAAAATTTAATTAACACTTGCAAGCAAAAGTTGTGCTAGACCAGTGGTGTTTAAATACAAGTGCAAAAGAAGGTGAGAGGAGGGAAAAGATCGTGGAGTGGGCAAATGTAAAAAACAATAAAAAGTCATTATTTCTTGGGCTTCTTTGTAAAATTCCACATGAAGCTCATCATTCATGACTTCCTAGAGGATTTGCCAGTTTCCTAAAATGTTTTCTTTTCTGCACCCGAAGCCTTGGGTGATCTCTTCCAACTCAGTTTAATCTCCCACTTCTACCTTAGGACAACTCACCTGAAAGGAAACTCAGATTGAGAAGTTAAACAACTTTTTATTTCTTTTCAAAGTTATTTTTAAAAATGTAGACACTTCATTATAACTGTAGACTGTCAACTACTTGTCAGTAACTCAGCATCAGCTTTTTATCTTTAAATGTAGCAGTGCGTCAAAACAAATGTATCATAACTTCAGAAAGACTCTCTTACGTCCATCAGTTTACAGTATCGCCACATATATTGTCGCCATGGAAGGCTGACCACTTCACAGCATCCAGAATGCCTTATTGGTCCTTGAGGGGGCAGGTAATAAAGCTTATGTAAGAAATATATGTAAGTACTTTTCCTGATAATGAGCAGCAGTATTTTCCTTAACATTTTGGTAAAACTGGTTGTTAAACACTCATTACCTGGAACTAAAACTTTTATTGCCAAGAAACAATCTGCTGTTTTTGGATTAAAATGACCAGCTCCAAAATTACTCAGCATTTAGCATGGCACATACACAGTTGGTGCCCACTGAGTATTTACTGAATGAGTTTTGACTTGAAATAATATTGTAAAATCCAACGCCGATCTTTTCATGGTTCCTGCTGATAGATTTTCTTAGCTTCTCCTGCCTCGTCTTTTTTTAAAGGGGGGAGAAAACAAATTTAAAATTCTGCAACAGAATTTATTAAGCAGCACAGAGAAGTGATGTGAAAGTTGGGATCAGCGCTTCTAGGAGGCAGCAAAAATAAATGCCTGTCTGTGAACCTGCGAGCGTTCCACAATTAAATCCAGCTCTTCCTCCCAAATTCTCAGCAGGGCACCACACAAACAAGTGAAAATTAGAACTGTGCAAGAATGTTTGCTTGGAAAGTGAAACCAGTCAACTTGGAGCTGTCTGCCAAATTTAACTTCTGCCAGAACTTCTCCTGTTATTGCGTAGCTGGAGAATTCGATCAGAAAAAGTTTACAAGTAAAAAATTCCAAATATGTTCATGTTCTCATCCCATTTCATTCTAGAAGAAGATAACTAGTCTCTTTGGTCCAGTGAGCTGAGTCTACACAAAGCACACAAGTACCAGCACATGCACACACATGTGCATGCTCTCTCTCTCTCTCTCTCTCTCTCTCTCTCTCACACACACACACACACACACACACACATACACATACACACACATACACACACACACATACACACACACACACATTTTTCTTCAGAGTACCACGCAATCAGATGCATTAGCTTCCTTTTTTGTGAGACAACGTGTCCCAGTGCATGCATTGTTAGAAGCCTGCCAAGGAAAGCCGATGTGGTGCTCAGCCCCTGTTCCCACTCGCTACAAGTACAGGGACCCAGGAAAATATTCTAAACCTCACCAAACCTGATTCTTGGCTACCATAAGAGAAAGTATCACAGAAGGAAGAATTCAAAATGCTGATGCTTTACAGCAGTTTCTGCATCACTGCTTATAAAACCTCCAACCTGAGCATGGAGTTGGTGAGTAGCTCAGATCAGGCACCAATGACACACATCTGATGTGACCAGTCTTCGCACACACAAACACACCACTCCAGACATCCAACCACTTGTAGCCCCCAGGGCTGTGTTCTCAGCATTCATTTTCTTACTCCATACTTTCCATCAGTTCTGTTTCATCTGAGTTACACTCCGTGTACATCTCTGGTAACTAAACCTTAATCTTATGTGGCCAAAATCTTTCAAATTTGACATAGTTGGTTTTCCTAAACTGCCCACAAATGCATGTTTGTTCTCAAACTTTTGAGTAGCATGTTAAAGTGGAGAACATCTGGGAGTCAGGAATAATGAGTGTAATAGGAGTCAGTTAGTGAATGAAGTGATTGTTGAGTATCAGCATATGTGCAAAATTAGAAAGCTTTGCTCACTTCGGCAGCACACGTACAAGGTTAGGAAGCTTTGTCTAACACATACATATGCACGCACACATACACTCATACACTCACATATGGCAGTTTGAGAATGGGAATCAAAAAAGGAAAAAGCACACCAGGTGGCACATACCTGGAATCCCAGCACTCAGGAGGCTAAGGCTGGAGCATTGCCAGGAGTTCGAGGCCAGCCTGGGCTACACAGTGAGTTCAAGGCTACGCTGAACTACAAAGCAAGACCCTGTCTAAAAAAAAAAAGTACAGATTGTGTAAAGTTTGAACTGGCTTTGTTGAGGTAGATTTAGCCCAAACTGTAAGCGCAAATAAGAAGATGGGTCACTGTAGGTTGTGCTGTATAATTGACAATAGGCTCCAGGCTGAGTGAACATTAGACTGGCATAGCTTTGTTTGGGTTTCCACACGACCTCTGAAATCTGGAGCAAGGGACTTCCCATACACAAGGCTTGATCTCAGCTTTTATTTTGAAGTATATGCTCTTCATAATAAAGGGCAGTACTGGTCCCACCAAATCTTGCCCCCCTTACTTCTGATCTTTGATTTGTTTTCCTGCTTAAGGTTTAGGTTCACCTCTTGAATCTGAAGTACTGCACAGTTTTACTGACCTTTTTGTTTTGTTTTGATTTTTGGTAATTAAGTTTTTTGCTTCCTCTACAATTAGTATATTCTTCTTTGCCTTTTCTAGTTTATATTCCCAAAATAAGCTGCTTGATCTGCCAGTCCAAACATTCAGTACATCCCTTGTGAATGAATGTGAGTTTTCCTTCCATCTTACTCAGCTACTATGAGTTGATCCACGACAGACAGAGATGGAACAGAACACACAGAGGTAGAAGGGGCTATGGACATGAGACTTTGAAAATGTAGAGGGTGTGCTGAGTTTCCAGAGAAGTCGGCATTGGAAAGAAAGGGGAAAACGTTAAGAGAGAAAATTGTGTGGAAAGACTGTCTTTTGAATCTACAGACTGGGTCAAAGAAGTTCACGCTCCCAAATGTAACGTGAGTAGCTATGTCAGAGACTGCAGCCTTTGAGGTTAAGGTGATGGGAGACTTCGGGTCTTGTGTGTGTGTGTGTGTGTGTGTGTGTGTGTGTGTGTGTGTGTTTGATATGATGCTAGCCACCCCAAGAATAGCAGACTATTTTCACAAAGTGCTTGGATAACTATAGTAGGAAGAGAGCACTTAATGTCTTTCTACAATTCCGGACAGGACAGAAATTTTTAATTTGAGCTGAGAAATCATTTGTGAAATGTAGGGATGCTTTTAATAATAAAAACACCCATTAAGTAAGACAATTTTCTCTCAAATTATTTTTAGTCTGTTCAGCGTACAAAATAATTTGGTATTTTATGTTCTCATCTGGATCCCTGGGAGTATATTAATAATTATTATTATACCAGTGTCATATATAACATAATAATGATATTATTACTATTTAACACTTAACTATGTGTCAAGTACTTGCTATGTGCCGAACAGTAAAGTTTAAGTCACTTTACGAATATGAATTTATTTATAAATTCACCAAATACTCTATAGAACAAATATCAGTATCTCTACTTTCCCATGAGGAAGTGAAGTAGAGTTGTTCACTTTCACAGGGTCAACCAGTAGGCAGACATGGAAGCCAGAATTCAAACTTAGGCGGCGAGTTCTAAAATCTTAGGGTTCACTGTGGTCAAACTGAGCATTTCCGGTTTCTGAATGTAGTGTTACATGGAATTCATTGGTGATCTCCTCTAGCTCTGGCAGGCAATATTTTGGTAATTCTGATAAACTGAGACTATTTTGTGCATTTCAAGAATGGTTATACATCTAGGGTCAAGGAAGATATTCCAGAAATTCTTCATAGAAATGGAATTAAAAAGTTCAAAAATTAGAAAGAAAGATCAGTTACGAAAATTTTCTAACTTCAAGTATTGATCTAAATGTAAAGATGCTCCTAATAATGAAATTTTATATATCAGTTCCTGGAATTCGTGTTATATATCTATTCTTAGAATATTAATCATATAGGAAAAAATTTACTAGTATTATTAAGGTTTAGCTTTATGTTCTGTCAATGTGGACATTTACAAAAGTCTGAGTCAGGCTCCCTACTCTCTATTACACAATGCATTAAAATAGCTATCGTTATTGTTTTCCCCACGCAGTTATGCGGTGGCTTTTGCAGTTTATGACTGATCCATGATCCAATGCTGGGATTATGGGTGCGAGAGCTACACCCGCCCTAGTGGATAGTTTGTATATGTAAGGGAGAGAAAGAGGCTCCTGGCTGCCATTCCTCCTGCCATTCTTCCCTTTTGCTCTTGCTGTCTTTGCTGTGTTCTGCCGCCATGAACTGGTGCCCTCTGCCGTGTGCCACTCTGCCTCAGAACCAGCCAAGTATGGACTGAAACCTCCACAAACTGTGAGCTAAATAAACCTTTCCTTCCTTCATTTTGGGTGTTGGGTATTTTGTCTCAGCAAAGAGAAAAAGTAACCAAAACAGGTATCATTATGCATAACTATTGTCTATAGTTATTTGAGAACTATGCCTCATTCTTTGAATAACAAAATGGACTTTGAGGATTTGAAAGAAATTGGAGACTATGGAAACACAGATAGTAGCATACTTTGCAGAAAGAAAATAATATATATATATACACACACACATACATACTACATATGTGAGTACATATGTGAAAATAATTGGAAGAAATGTTAATAACATAGCATAACAATATAGCCCAAAAATGTGACCAGTTAAGTTGAATAATGAAATAAACAAAATAGAATTTGAAGTCTGCAATAATTTATTGCATCTTTTTAAGGATGGGATATTAGAAAATATAAGTACTAGCTTTGACTTGACAACTGCAATAAGGGCACTAGACATTCTGTGAAATAAAGGGGTGTAAATTAGGCACAAACACGTGCCTCCCAAATTGCATTTCTCTGAAATTTCACAGACGAAAAGTGTGGCTGTTGTCCAGCTCTCAATGATGGAGAGATGATGAATCTTGAAATTATTTCTGTCCGAGAATGAGTCAGTGACTGAAAGCAGACATGACCTAGTACAGTTTCATTCCTAAAAATAAATGTTTCTGAGGCCTTCAGGTCTCAGAGGTCTCGCATATTTCCTACTAAAGATGTCAAGACCCTAATGAAGTCCTGCTCCTTCTTTGAGCGCCCCAGGATGGTACAGAGAGGAGGCGATGACTGAGTTGCTGGTCGCTGTCAGTTGCTTTCCTCTGTGCATCCCTTGCTCTGTCCCCTGAGATCCGACTGGCAGTGGCTTCCTGACTTTATCTTAGTAGCAAAGCAGCTGACTTCTACCCTACACGTGCCCAGGAAAGTGGCTCTGGATGCAGCTGAAGCACACAGTCCCTTTTATAGAAAGCTTGCAGCTAGAATTAGCAAACTCTAATCATCTGAATAAATGTAATTTAGTTTTCCCTTTCCCAGAGTATTCTAACTTGATGATGTGATCTTCGAGTAGGAATTCAAAAGCTCCAACATAAAAATCAGAGAATTCAATGGGCAACCCTTAACTTTACAATGAGATTTTTCACCGTTTCCTTGGAGCACTTAATTGCTAAAGTTGTTTACAAACTTGTAATTATTTCTTTAGGTGGCTTATTAGTTAGGTAATATAAATCTGAATTCTTATTAGGACAGTGCTGCCGAAAAACAAACAACAACCCCAGCAGAGATATTGAAAAATCACCCATGAACTTATGGTGCAACTCGGTGCTTTAAATGTGACTTGCTTATCAAAATTCAACATGCATAACTTTTAAAAAGCCACATTTCTTTAAGCAGGAGGTAATATTCTGATAATTCTGGACAACTGAGGACACTTTGTATATTCCATAGATGGTCATAGACCTTGGATAAAAGAAAATATTCCAGAGAATTTTCATAGAAATTAGATAAAAAAGAAGAAATACTTAGAAAGGGAGATAATTTCTCAATCGATAAATAAATCGTTCATTTCTAATATGAAGTCATCATAGGTAAGGTCCACCTGCAATTTATTTTAATACCCTTACATCTCTACTAGTTCAAAATAAACTAACATCATTTGAACATTACTTTTCATTCAGTTTGCATTCCATCCACATTTACTAAATTTATTAAAAGAACTGGCATGTGATTTAAAACCTTTTATAATGTTGAGCTGTGATGCTCAACTTATGTGACCTGTAAATTTTTGTATCTTTTCTGTGTTGGTAACTGGCCAGTTGACTCATTTAGGGGTATGCATAAATGATACCTTCAGATTTTTGGAGAAGATGCCATTGAATATTTGACTACAGAGAAACTACGGAAACTTCTGAAACTAAACACTTTAGTATTATATTTATTTGAAATCATAGACATGTCTGGAACAACTTGGGAATTAATTACTTTTGAAGAATCAGACACATCTAAAGCATTTGGCTCCAGACAACTAATTATCTTGTAAACGATTAGAAAAATACAAAAGGCAAAGATTTACTTGAAAGCCTGCCAAAAATATTCTTGAAAACTGAGATGTCCAATTATAGACAGTGGGGATTATCAGGGCAGGGGGATCCCCTTTGACAAAGAAGATGAACACAAGTGTTCAGCAAAAATAAAAGTGAATCAATCTTTAGTTTTTGTATTATAACAGAGTATATGAAGCATGTTTCATTTCACACAGTTTGTGCTTATTTTAAGGAAATCTTGTTTTAAGGAAACATGAAACCATATTAAAAAGAAGTAAAAAGGCTGCTATTGGAAAAACAAGGCTTTATCAAGATGCACCTCAGATTGTATCCCCAGTCTTTGAGGGGCAGGGGGCTTGATGTTGTGGTACAAGGACTTGCAGGATAACAAGTGGCCCTGAGATGTCCAGAGCTGTGGTTCTCTACACTTAAAGCTGGTGTGAGCTATTAATTGGTGTTCTAGGGCCTCTGCACACTTAATCTAGAGCTCACACAAGTTAGACTAATTAGGCGCTGGCATCCTTTGTATTACCTGTGTGATAAATTGCTTTAACGCTCGGTAGAATTTTATATTTTAAGAAGCACATTGCTCCACCAGGAATTTGGATTTACTATTGTGTTGCTCACTGCCAGACTATCTTCGTACAAGTATTACAAGTATTTAGTCCTATAACGTCCTAGGAATCATTTTAGATCGAACCACTGACATTTGATGCATCAAAACCAATAAAAATAACTGACTGAATGGTATTGATCTTGTTTTAAGGGAATAAAATCTTTCTTTTTATTGCCCAGTTGGTGCTACCGTTTATGCGTTTACTGATGATGTCACACAAGTGAAAATACCCTAGTTAAATTTTCAGGAGATAAATTTCATTGATTAAGAAAACAGTGTGGAACCATGTCAGCCCTCCTGCATATATGTATATTCATATATATTCCTATATACATACATACATTTTTGTCTTTTTCTTTTCTGCTTTCCTTCGTCCCATCTGTTCTTTGTTTTTGAACAGATTTCCTTCATGACTCTTAGTTTATATTCCCACCCTCGGGTTCTTACACCAGTGATACAATACGTTGCCTGCACATGTATCGCTGATTTATTTCACTTATGAGTATGGACTCCAGTTTTGTCCACTTG
>PVLD010016577.1:0-44555 GCA_004027595.1 Dinomys branickii | reverse complement strand
TCCAGTGCAAATTCCCTACTATCTTCTCTATAATTTGGTATTTCCTTTAATGTTTTTGTGTTAACTAATGTGAAGATAACTATGTAATACAACATCCAGTGCTAATTCCCTCCTATATTCTGTATAACTTTGTATTTTCTGTATTGTTTATGGCTTTTCTGGTTCATATGTCTCCATTCTTTTGTCTTTAAAATAAAATAAAAAAAAAAAAGACAAACTGAGGTAACCATTAATTTGCCACTTTTAACCCTATGATCTAGATTTGTGGTCATGGGCTGGGGATATAGCTCAGTGGAATAAGCGCCTGCCTAGCAAGCGCAGGGTCCTGAGTTCGATCCCCAGTACCGCAAAAAAAAAAAAAAAAAAAAAAAGATTATAGTAGATTTGTGGTCATATAACAAAATAAAAAACAAATCAGAAAATTGTATGCAATAAGTAAGTCCTTAATATGCCAATTTTACGAGAGAGAGAGAGAGAGAGAGAGAGAAAGAAAAGGAAGAACAGAACAGAACAACAATCATGAGGAAGCTAGAAACCACATTCACACTCATAAAAATAAGATGAAACGAGAAAAACAAAATAAAACAACAGCACCAAAAGCAAAAAAGAGAGAGAGAGAGAGAAAGGGGAAAAAGCCCACGTCCAGGTTTGTCTCTGCTGTCGCCAGCAGAATCCACCTCTGTGTCGATACATCCCAGAAAGTCAGGGGAGCTTTACAGTGGGCAATGAGGACTCAGTGCGCCTGCACCTTTATTTCCCCTGAAGTTCAGGCTGGTTTCTAGCCATGAGGCTGAGACCAGAGCCATGCTGCCTGCATTGGTCAGCACACTCTCTGCAGGCTTGAACTCAGTCCGGAGCCGCTAGATGGACCTAGCAGTTGTCCCGAGTTCTGAGCTCAGTTGGCCCCTCTCCAGGATGGTTCCCAGCCAACTGTTCTCTCCTGCAGGATGACCAGGCCCTCAGCACTCACCCCCAGCTAGTGCCGTCCCTCACGTCCACTGTTCCCTTCCACTGCTGCCTCTCTTCATGGAAGCTTCTGGTGTTGCCAGAAGTCACTGTATGTCCAGACGCTTGAACTGCTCCTCCCATGCAGTAAGTCCCAACTCAGGGAAAAGGTGTCACCCACTACCTCCTCCTCCTCCTCTGCTGAAGTTTCTCGCTTCCCTCTCCCGGTGAGCTTCAACTGTCATTTCAGACCCTTCCTGGGCCCGGGGTGCACTTCCCTCCTTGTTGTCTTCCTGCACGGCAGCTCTCAGAGAGGCTCTTCCTCTGCTGCTCACCACTCCGCCATCTTCCCAAAAGTCCCCAATTTCATGTAATTGTCAAATCTAGTGAATTCTCATGCTACTTCTTTCTGTATTATTCTCATGTTGAGTACCAATGACCATCTGTACAGTTATGGCTCCCAGATCTTTTTGTACCCTGAGCTCCAAATCCAAATAACCTCTCAGATGATCCTAAACTCATTGGTTCCAACCCTGAATTCTGTGCATGTACTTCCTATTTTAGTGACCAGCACCATCTCCTCCCCTGTAACATGTATCAGGAACCCCTGAGCAATCTTGGATCTCTCCTGCACATATCACCAAATCCGAAGGCATCAAGTCCTTAGTATTTCTATTAATTCCTCTTCTGTCAATGCTTGTCCAGGCCCTTGCTGTATTTTAACCTGCAGCCACCCAAAACAGTCACACTCTTATTCCATTCTAGTTTATTCTCAGCTGCCAAAGTTGCTTTTCAATTCAAAAACTATTTAGTGAATACTCATTATGTACTAGTAGGCAACATTTAAGCATTGGGGCTCTATCAGTGAAAACAAACCACTATGCCTAATCTCAATGAGTGGGCATGCAATTTAGTGAACTGTGGCTCAGGACTAAACACTGCAGGAATATCAACCCCAAGCTCCTAAAATGGTCTGGGGAATCAGGTAACATTTTTGTGAAAAAGTCAGGTCTAACCTGAGTTCTAAAGGATGAGCAGGAGTCAGTAATTTAGGGGAATGGAGAAGGGACAAAGGAGAGAGAGGGTTCCACTGGCGTCAGCGCGAGCAGCAAGGAGCCCTGCGCAGCAGGCCTTCGGGGCGTGAGGGCGAAGCAGGTAAGGCAGGGGTCAGCCTTCGGGGCGTGAGGGCGAAGCAGGTAAGGCAGGGGTCAACCTTCGGGGTGTGAGGGTGAAGCAGGTAAGGCAGGGGTCATCAGGGAGGAAAAGGCTGGTCTTATTACTGTACTGAGACGAATTTTTTTTTTTTTTTAATCTTTTTGAGACAGGGTCTTGCTATACAATACAGGCTGGCCTTGAGCTCACATTGCAGCTCAGGCTGGTGTCAAACTCACAACGATCCTCCTGTCTCAGCCTCCCGAGTGCTGGGATTACAGGCGTGCGCCACCACGCCCAGCTTGTACTTAGAGGAATTAAGGAGACTTACCGTTCAATCTCCTTTTCATTCCCTTCTTTGCGAAATCGCTCAATATATTCTTTGCTGTGTTGTTCTTGTGTGTGACACTGTTCCTCAAATATCTTAATTGTTTCATTAAAAGCTTCAATTGCAGTTCTGTTCATCTGTATTTCCTGCAAGAGAGAAACACATACTTCATTATCTTTCTTGTTTTTGTAATCTTCGTCTCACAACAATCTATCATCCTAGTTATAATCCTATATAAGACCCACTTAAAGGGGCTACGACTTACTGATCACAAAATACACCATTCAAACTATAAAATAAATGAAAAAGAATCATTACCTTAATATGGCTAAGAACTGTAGAAAGTCTCTGAATGGCCAAGAAACACTGACCCTAACCACCTTGCCAGCAGGGATCAGGTTCTGTCTTTGCGCCTGTTGTAATGCTGACCCCACAAGGACCAAATGAGTGAGTGGACAGAGGTCCAGCGTCCATGCGCCAAAACGCAAAGTCATATTCCCGTGAGACCCCCACTCAGACTGTCTATTCTTACTTTTATTTTTAAAGCACATGCTTAGTTATCCACAGATTCATCTGATTAGAAGCAAAAAATGAAAAGAGAAGGAATAGCTGCTAAATTCAGGTACACTAAGAAAAGTAAGATAAAAAACTAAAAGCTTCACAAAACAGACTTAATTTTTTTAAAAAGCCCAGTAGGCTAAAGAGTTCTATGTAGTTTTCTCTTTACTTTCTATAAATTTCTTTTCTTTTTTACAGTACTGGGGATTAAACTAGGCCTTCTCCACTGAACTATATTCCCTTAAAAAATATTTTTTTTAAATAAGAGTTTCACTAAATTGTTGAATTGCCCAGGCTGAGCTTGGATTTGTAACCCTCCTGGCTGAGCGTCTGAGGGGGCTGAGATTACAGGTGTACACCACCACACAAGCTCATTCCACACATTTCAATGAAGTCTGAGGAGATTAGATTAGTGAACATTGAAATCATGATATGCCTAAAATCTTCAAAAAGGGCTAAACTGTGTTCAATTTAAATTTACTTCTTATAAAGACAATTAATATGCACAGAGGTCTAGAATGAGTGTTATCTTGTATTTTTACAATTCTAGAAATTCTGATGCTGGTGGGACAATTCCTCAACTATACAATATTTATTAATTTCAATTAATGATGATTGAGGATCCATAATACAGGAAGTGTCACCTGATTGTAAAGAGATCTGTGAAACATGAAGTCTGCCCTCCAGGACTCAAAATGCATGGGTGGGACAGACTGCTGCCTTTAATAAGGTTTGGTTTCATGTCACAGTACAGGCAACTGGCCAGGGTTCACTGCTTTATAGATACTTCACTGAGGAGGTGACATCTGAGCTAAGTCCTTAAAGAATCAGGGTAGCAGAAGAACATGCAGCACTATGCACAGAAGGCTTCATATGTAATATATAAAAAATCATGGGGTATGTTCCAGGATCAGTAACTGCCCAGTAGGACTGGACCCTAAGAGGACTCGCAGATGAGGGCAGCTGGAGACCTGCGAGGGTTCCTGTGGTTAAGCTTAGATCAGACCATCACATTGCTGAAAGGCTCATGTCCAAATATCTAGCTACAAATTCTGTAACTCTTAAACCAGGTGAAAAGGCAAGAAGGAAGAACTGGAGAACAAAAGCCATGTAAGGAAGAAGCCCTTCTCTGCTAGGGATTAGTAATTATTTTCAATGTAAATACAGTAAACTCCCCAGCTACAAGGCAGAAACTGGCAGATGGATTAAACAGAGTAAAACTGCGATTAATCCGTATCCTGTGTATAAGAAACTTAATTCAGGTGCCAACACGTCAAAAGGAGGAAGGCTGACAGTATAGTACAGAAAAAGACTCTGTGTAAATGGGAACCTAAAGAGGACTTTGGTAGTTACATTACCAGACAAAATAGGTTTTAGTCCAAGAAACAAAAAAGGCGTTACTATTGATAGTTCCAATTGTCACGAAAATGTAACAATTATAAACGTATAAGAGGGGGGATTAAAATATACAGGGAATTTGGGCATGGAGACACATGCCTATAATCCCAGTACTGAGGAGGCTGAGGCAGGAGGATCACCGAGAGTTCAAGGCCACTCTGGGCTACAAAGTGAGTTGAAGGCCAGCCTGAACTGCACAGTGAAACCCCGTCTCAAAAAGGCCAGCCTGGGCTCCATAGTGAGTTCAACTAACCTGAACTACATAGTAAGATCCTGCCAAAGAAAGAGAAAGAGAGAGAAAGAATAAGACAAAGATGTCTAAATACTGGAACTTTCCGTCAGACTAATTAGGCAACAAAAAGAAATAAAGACTTCAAATTGGAAAGTAAGCAGTAAAACTTCTTTACAAGACATGATCTTTTATGCAGAAAACCCTTAAAAATCCATAAAAACTATTAAGAGTTAATAAGCAAAATGGCAAGATACAAAATTGATGAACAAAATCAGTTGTGTTCTATAGAAGAGAATGAATGATCCAAAAAGGAAACTGAAGAACAACTCCATTTATAACAATGTCAAAAGGTTAAAATCCTTAACAATAACTTTAACCAAGGAGCCAGATGTGGTAGTGCACATTTGTAATCCTAATACTCATACTCAGGAGGCTGAGGCAGGAAGATCGCTGTGAGTTCAACACCAGCCTGGGCTATGTAAGCGAGTTCAAGGCCAGCCTGAACTACAGGGCAAGACTCTGCCTCAAAAAAAAAAAAAAAAAAGGAACCAAGGAGACTGCATTAGTTTTCTCACTGCTGGAACACAAGAGCCAATGCCCGCTACTCAAGGGGGGAGAGCGTTAACTGGCTCCCAGTTTCAAGGGATTCAGTCCATGGCTGGCTGCTTTCAAGCCGGAAACACCACGGCAGAAGGGGGAGCAGAGCAAAGCTGCTCAGTTCAGCAGAGCAGAACAGCATCCGCGAGGAAGGGGTCGCGGAACCTAAGAATAGCCACGGTCACACCTCTGCACCTACCAGACACACCCAGAAGGGCACTCACTAACCAGGGCGGCTTTTCCTAATCCAGGGAAGGTGACATACAGCAAGTTATGGTCAGAGAGGGGAAAGATGTGTAAAAGGAAAACTATAAACACAAGTGGAAAAAATTCAGAATAAAAAATAAAAAGATACCTTTTGTTCATGACTGTATTATTCTATTAAAATACTAAATTAGACTGGAGATTCCTCAAAAACTAAAAAGAGAAATTCCACTTGACCCACCTACCCCTCTCCTGGGTATTTTCCTTAAAATGTTAAAGACATCAGACTACAGTGATACATGCATATGCATACGTATAGCAGCACAACTCACAACTGCTAAACTATAGACCTCAATAGCCTAGCTGCCCACCAGCAGATGAGTGGGTAGAGAAAACGTGGTGCATATACACAAGGGGTATTACTCATCACAGAGCACAAATGCCAGTCATCTGTAAGAAAATGGGTAGATCTTGAGACCATAAGGTTAAATAAGTCAGACACAGAAGATAAGTATCACATGGTGTCTCTTACAGCAGAAACCTAAACTATAAATGAATTAAACAGTAAAAGGAGAGAAATAGGAAATAGGTAGGTAGATTTGTGGAGACTGTGAAGAATACGGGAAGGGGAAGGAGACTGAAAATGACCAAGATATGATGTATACAGTACCAGTTCCCCAAATGAGTTGGATTATTACGTCTTGCAGACACATAGCAATAAAAAAGATCATACTACTCAAAGTATTATACATATTCTATTAGATTCAATTCAATGTCTAACAAAATCCCAGCGGCATTTTTTGCCCAAAATGGAAAAACTTATCCTCAAATTAATATCAAATTTAAAAGTATCTACAATAGTCAAAACAACCTTGAAAAAGAAAAATAATGCTGAAGAACTCCCAATTCCCAATTTCAAAGCTTATTATGAAGACTAAATCCCATCAGTATGGTTACTGAAACAAGGACAGATAGACAGACTAAAGCAATGGAGTGGGAAACCCTGAAATAAACTCTCACAAATCTAGGACCAGCTCATTTTTCAACAAATGCCCGAAGACTACTGGGGAGAAGCACCCAAAATAACACAGGGAAGAGGGAATATTTATATGTAAAAGAATGAAACTGGACTTTTAGACCACATCATGAAAATTAACTTAAACTAGGTGTGATGGTACATGCCTGTAACCCCAGCACCCTGGGAAGCTAAAGCAGGAAAAACACAAGTTTGAGCCCAGCCTGGGAAACTTAGCACCTTGGCAATACCATGCCTCAAATTTAAATAAATAAATAAATAAATAAATAGGGCTTGGGATGTTGCTCAGTGCAAAGGCCTTTGGCTCCACTCCCAGTACCACAAAAATTAATTCAAAATGGATCAAACATCTACACTTTAAGAGTTAAAATTATAAGCTCTTAGAAGAAAATATTAAAGAAAATTTTTATGACATGGGATTTGGCAACAGACGAGCACACACATCAGCAACGGAAGGGAAAAAAGAAAAAGGAAGGAAGGAAAGAAGGAAGGAAGGAAGGGAGGAAGGAAGGAAGGAAGTTTTAGCAAGGTGCAGTAGCACATATCTGTAATGCTAGCTACTTTGGAGGCTGATGCAGGAGAGTACCAAGTTTGAGGCCAGCTGGGGTAATTTAGCAAGATCCTAAAATTAATTAACAAGGGCCAGGGATATGGTTCAGTGGTAGCGCACTTGCCTAGCATGTGCCAGGCCCTGAATTAAATACTCAGTACCAAAGAGGCAAAACAGTATCAGGAACTTTTGTAAAAGCAAAAGGACATCCCAAAGAGTGGGAACGAGTTTCTACAAATCACATATCTTATACGGGATTAATAACCGCAATATACATAGTTTTTGTTGTTTTCGGTTTGTTTTTTTTTTTTTTTTTGAGACAGGGTCTCACTATATAGTTCAGGCTGGCCTGGAACTCATTATGTAGCCCAGGCTGGCCCCAAACTTGTGGCAATCCTCCTGCCTCAGCCTCTTGAGTGCTGTGATTACAGGCATGAGCCAACACGCCTGGCTTATATTTAAAAACTCAACACAATCAACAAAAAAGAAGTAATATGATACCATGCTACAACTAGTAGGAAGGTCATTTTAAATACCTACAATGAAGGGGAAAAAAAGAAGATAACGAGAAATTAGAACCTTTGTGTGTGGCTGATAGGAAAACTGCAGTCAATCACTGTGACAAATACGTCAGCAATTTCTCAGAAGGTTAAAAAAAGAAGAACACAAGAAAGTGGGAGAGGAAGAGGCAAAATCACATATTATCAGGTAAGTGACCCTGAGAGAATTTGCTACCAAATGATCTGCCCTTCAAAAGTATTAGTGTTTTCCGGCGGAAGTACAATGACACCGGAGGGACGGCGAGAAGACAGGAAGGAACGAAGAGGTCTGGACACAGTAAATGTATGCGCAAACGCGAAAGATCCTTCTTTCTTCTGTAAATATCTTTGCAAAATAATGAAATTTTAGTGCCCATATTCTAGCACTGCACTGTGGGGTTAATCCAGGCAGGCACAGAACATGGAAGTCAGGAGAGGAGAAACTGAACGGCAGGCGGCATGGTGCCGAGGCGCCCCGTTGTGCAGCGCGGCACCGACACTCAGCAGGCGCCCGCCCTCTTAGCGTACGCTCGGCCACAGCGGGCACAAGCGCCCGCCTTTCTAAAACAGGCACAGCTACAAAGCCAGGGATACTAAGAATGTCTGACCCAAAGGAGGTAATGAGAGAGCTACAGAGGAGCAAAACCCAAATGGAGCAAGTAAAAATTAAACAGCAAAGTAGTAAGTATAAGCCAGCCATGCAGATAATCTCAGGAAATGCAGACCACAGCTTCCGGCTAAAAGACACTGTGAGGCTGAAATGAGGGTGGGGCGGGCATGGTACTGGAGACCAAACCAAGGTTCTAAAATTTACACTGAGCTACATGCCCAGCCATTCCGTGTTTGTTTTTTGTTGTTGTTGTTGTGCTTTTACGGGTGGGGGAGTTGGACAGGCTTTCACTATATAGTCCAGGCTGGCTGGCCTCGAACTCACAATGATCCTCCTGCCTCAGCCTCCTGAGTGCTAGGATTACAGGCGTGCGCCACCACCCCTGGCTTATTTTTTGTTTATGAAAGAGATGCCCATTAAATTGCTAAGTTACCCAGACAGGGCTCAACTTTGTAGTCCTGGCTCAGCCTCCTGGGTGTACATCACCAGGCCTCTCCCCCAGGGCTTTTTTTTTTTTTTTTTTTTTTGAGACAATGTCTCACTATAAGCTACTCAGGCGAGGCTCAAACTTGAGATCTTTCTGCCTCAGCCTACCTTAGTGTGAGATTATAGCAAGCATGTGCAGCCCTTCCCAGGTAGGCTGTCTATAACCCATGTACCCTAAAGACTACAACAGACGTAAAAAGATACTACAAGCAAGCAGCATATAAAATACACAAATCAATCATAACCTGTGATACTAAGATTCCTTTCCTAGTAACTGACAGAACAATTAGGAAAAAAGTCACACCAGTTATGGTGACACACACCTGTAATTCCAGCTGTTTGGAGAGTTCAGATAAGAAGATCACAAGTTCAAGGCCATCCTGGACAACAAAGTAAGACTGCCTCTCAAAAGGACAAAGACTTTAAAAGGTCAGCGCCAGCACTAACCCAGCACCTGGGAGGCTGAGGCAGAGCACTGGCATGAGTTCGAGGCCAGCCTGGGCTACATAATGAGCTCAGAGCCAGTCTGAACCACACAGTGAGACTGTCTCAAAAACAAGAGCAAAAACAAAAACAAAAAGTCCCTAACGCTATCAATCAAGCGGTGGATCATGAATGACACAGTCAACCGCCGCGCCCTAATTGGTGTTTATGGGTTATTCCTCCGCCTCCCGCGCAGGCACCTCCCGTGACTAGTCTCAGCCCGTGGGATGCAAGTGACAGCAGCGAGTGTTCCTGCAGGAACTCACCTTAAAAACAGGACTCCTGCCCTAGGTTCAATCTCTAACTGAGAAAAACATAAATATAATTTTTAAAAGAAAACTTTCTCCTCCTTCCTCCTTCCTATTTACCAGAATATGGCTATGCTGGCTAACGTAAAGTCAAGCCACAGAGAGCAGAGCTAAGACAGAATAAGCCCGCGGACCCACGTCCCGACGGCTGCGGAACCGCCGTATCACCCCGGGCAGGCCGCGAACACCCACGAGAACGTTTCTAGAAGAAGCCTTCGTTATTTTATTATTTTTGTCACACATAACCCATGAATACTCACTGGACCAAACTATATCCTTAACCAACAAAAAGCAGTTTATGAATGGGGGTTACATCATCAAAGCCTCAAAAAGGCCTTTAAGACATTAAGGCCGCGATGATTATAGACCTGCTGTAACCAGGTACTGCAGAGCCAGCAGCCCGAACACCAGACTGCGCTCACCTGGGACGTGCGCGTGTATTCTTCGTACAGCCTGTCGTACTCTCTGCTCTTCTCCTGGTACTGGGAGTGGTACTCTTGCAGCTTCTTACCTACCGCGTCAATGCTATCTTCTTTTACCAGCTGATCCTACGCAGGTGAACAAAGGGAACGAGTGTCAGCAATTCTGACACGGCAGCTTTTCCTTGTCTCTTTTTGATGGTTCTTTTTTTTTTTTTTTTTTTTTTTGCGGTATTGGGGATCGAACTCAGGACCTTGCGCTTGCTAGGCAGGTGCTTATTCCACTGAGCTATATCCCCAGCCCTTCCTTGTCTCTTTTCCTTACGATCTACTCACTCATTTATTGATTGATCGATTGATTTATATTTTTACAGTGCAAAAGATGGAACCTTCCCATACCAGGCAAGCACACTACCACCATTGATCAACATTCCCAGCGCTGTCTATTTCTGGTGTACTGGACATTGAACCCAGGGCTTTCCCACTAAGCTACATGCCCAGGGTTTTTTTGTTGTTGTTTATTTTGAGACAGAGTCTCAGAAAGTTGCTAAATTGCCCAACCTGGGCCTGAACTTCCTATCCTCCTGCCTCAGCCTCCCAGAGTGCTGGGATTATAGGTCCAGCCCACCTTTTTGTTTTGTACCGGGAATCGAATTCAGGACCTTGTGCTTGCCGAGCAGTCACTTGTGCCGTTGACCTATATCCCCAACCTTATTTATTTTTAAATTGTATTTCAACTTAGAAATTCAAGATACTGTATTAATATAAAGCATGCAAAAGCATTAAGTCCTTTTGCTAACACTAAGATCGCCCTTTAAATCCTACAAAAAGAATTAATACATCGAAAACTAAGAAGGTATAAATGTAAAACATAAACATTTTATATAAAGTTAACAAATATATGCAACAGGCTATTATGGAATGATAGCTGCAAAGTTCCAAAAATATGTAAAATCTGTAGTAAAATATTTAAAATGACTAGCGTTGTTCTTTTTCTAACCAGTAAGCCTGATAAATAGAGTTAAACGATGGTAAACAACACCGCGCCGCACAGCTCTCCAGCGCGTCGCTAACCGTACCTGCTGGTGCCTGGACACTGGGTACGTCAGCTTCACGTCGAGCTTCGGGTTGTACTGAGCAAGGGACTCATGATGATAGTGGCTTATGAGCTCCACCACAGAATTGAAGGTCAGAGGGTCAGAAAAGCCGTATTTTCCATCCCGATGATAGATCTTTATTAGCTTATTATTGCCTCCCTTCCTGTGGACGACAGACAAAAACTGCAGTTTTTTCCCTCCCCCAAATCTATTCCAATACCGCTTTCACTGGGTCACACAAGAAACACGTTTTACTGCGCTACTAAGACTCACAGTGGTGAAAGTTATATGTAATTACGTGTGTGCAAGCCAGGTGTGGTACACACCTGTAACCCAGCACCCGGGAGGCCAAAGCAGGATTGCTGTGAGTTCAAGGCCAGGCTGGGCTACGAAGTGAGTTCGAGGCCAGCTTGAGCTACATGGTACCTACTACTCTATCTCAAAATATAAAAATAAAAGTAAAAAATAATTATGTGTGTGCAAGTGTGTATCATATTATTTCACAGAGGACAGATAAACTCTTCAGGACTCCAAAATAGTGGCTTTATGTCTTTTTCTTTCTTTCTTTTTTTTGAGACAGAGCCTCGCAGTATATTTCAGGGTGGCCTTGAACTCACTGTGTAGCCCAGGCTTGCCTTAAACTCAAAAGCAAGCATCCTGCCTCAGCCTCTGAGACTACAGGCATGCGCCACCTCGCCCAGCCTGGCTCTACTCTCTCTGAAGAGGAAGCAGAAGCCCCATCTATGTAAGGGGAAAATAAACATTGCCACAGAGCCACCGGCACGCGAGTCCTGTTTGTACACAAAAAGTAGGAAAGCACCTGGAATGCGATACGGCTGAGTAACTGACTCGCACCTGGTACCATTCTGTCTTTTATACTTGCTTAGGTTCTGGGAAATGACTATTTATTTGGGCTATCACAACAGATAAATGATACAAGTCACTCAATTATTGTACAAAGCAAAGCTTTGGGTATAATTCGATGCTTGAACAGTCCAAGCCACTTTATTTACTGAGTCATATCAAAGGTAATTATGACCAAATGGCAATGTTTTACAAGTCCCATAGGCATAATCTAAAACCGCAGCAGGCTGATTCACGATATCATGATAAATATTGTGCCATTCCCACTTAACTCTTCTTATACCAGCAGGCAGACTGAGGGGACAATGTGCCCAGCCTCTTCACGCCACCTGCCAAAGGAGAGGCGCTGGCATTTGTGAAAGGTCCAACACAATAGGTCTGAACCCACGGACTGGCTGAAATTAAACAATGCTTCCAAGGCCAGCGTTTTGATGGATGACAAATCATTTCTACAAAATGTACGCTAGAAGGATAACCTAATCACATGTAGTTATTTCAGGTGTGTACACACACACGGTCTCATAAGCGCAAGCTGATCACTCAAAGTTAACAGGCATTCACTCATGCATTCAAAAAGTGTGCTGAACACCAACTACATATTAGGAATTTTACAAATCACTGTAGATACAATGGCAGGGCAGATAAGGTCCATGCCCATGGGTAACTTGAGGAATGTGTAGCCATACTTAGTTTATGAAAGAAGATTTTAACATTCCTTAAAATACAACATAGAAATAGACAAATTATATCAAATGGTAGTAAGTCCAGGGGACGGGTAAAGCAGAATGAAAAGAAGAAATAGCTCCAACAGCGGAGGGAACCCTATTTTATTATATGTTGCTAAAGGGAACCCTCTGCTTAGGTGATATGTGAGCAGCACCCTAAATACAGTGAGAAAGCTAGCAAAGCAGACAACTGAGGGAAGAGCTGTGCAGGTGTGGGCACAGCAAGTGCAAAGGCCCTGAGGTAGGTACCTGCTGGGCATGTGTGAAGAAGAGCAAAGAGGCCTTTAATGCTGGGGCTGAGTAAGCATGGGGTGAGCAGCAGGAGCAAATAAGAGGTGTGCAAAGGGCTGAGACTGTAACAACAACCTGCCGGCTATTTTACGGCTTTAACTTTTACTCAGTGAGATGGGAAGATAATGATAGTTTTGGCAAGATGATGTCATTTGTCCTGTGGTTAGACTGTTCTTGTGGGCAGGGTAGAAGTTAGGAGACTGTTATAATACTTGAGGCAAAAGAAGATGGGGTCCTGGACATTTCAATAAGAAATGGTGGGGTACAATAAATTCTGAAGAGAGAACTAACAGGATTTGCTGATGTTTAGATATGGAAAGGGGATAAAGTAACAAGATAAAGATGGTTTAAGATCTTAAGCAATTATAAGAATGGAATTGTCATTTATTGACCTAAAGAAATTACATAAAGAGAATACATTTAGCCAGGCCTGGTGGTGCACGCCTGTCATCCCAACACTCAGGAGGCTGAGGCAAGGGGATCGCTGTAAGTGTAAGTTGGGAGGCTGAGGCGGGAGGATCGCTGAGTTCAAGGCCAGTCTGGGCTACATAGTGTGCTTAAGGCGAGCCCCAAGTACAAAGTGAGACCCTGCCTCCAAAAAACCCAGTAAATAAACAAATAAATGCAGAAGTTGACATCCTCGAGATGCTACTTAGAAGTGCTCAGAGCTAGGCAAATGAAGCGCTGCAATCTAAGCCCAGGGCACACCCACGCTTAAAGGTTGCAGATATGAGAAAGCAAAGGAAACCGAGAGAGAGCAATTAATGAAGAAAGAACAAAACCAAGCTATGCTACAAAACCCACCATTTAAAAAGCACTTCAGCCAAGGCTAAATCATCAACAGGTGCCACTGTCCCTGGATTTGGCAAAGTAGAGATCACTAAGTAACCGTAACTAAATGGTGTTTCAGTGAAACATTAAAATGAAAGCCTGACTGAAATGGATTCAAGAAAAGGAAGTATCAACCTCTGCAGACAACTATCTTGAGGAATACTTGTACAAACAATAGAAGTAGGGAAGTAGACGGAAAGAGATACATGACTATAGGAACTGACTGAGCAGTGGACTGTGGCACTGAGGAATGAACCCAAGATGCTGAGCTACGTCCCAGCCCGCCTCTTACTTTCACTCTGAAACAGGGCCTCGTCAAGTCATCCCTGCTGGGTTTGAACTTGCGATCCTCCTGCCACAGACGCTGTGGGGCTGAGAGGAGGGAGGAAATCAAGAAGGAAGAAGCTGAAGAGGAGTGTGGGGAAGAGGGGTGAGGAGAGAGGGAGGGGCAGGGGCAGGGGCAGGGGAGGGGGAGGGGAAGTGGGGGCGATCCTGTTGGGAGGACACCGCCCGACCTCTGCTCCTCTGAGCCTGGACCAGGCTGAGCGTCTACAAGGACCCCACGAGGGTGTGGTGTGTACTGGGGGTGGGGCTGGCCCACCTCTAGCTCCACCTTCGCTCAGAAAGTGCAATCTGCAGCCTAAATTTAGGCATCGGAAGGCTGCGTGGGGAGGGGGAACGGGACACGCAAGGTGGTGCCGGAAAAGGCTTGGCCTACCCTCGGCCCCTCTGGGTCTGCATGTGCCAGGGGCTGAGCCAAGCCTGTAGGAAGAGCCATTCCGGCACGCAGCTGGGGCAGTACAATGGGTCTGGGAGCATTGGGCCTGTAGTCCCACCTACTTGGGAGGCTGAGGCAGGACTGTCAGTTTGAAGCCACCCAGAGCAATTTAGCAAAACCCCAGTCTCAGAAAAAGTGTGTGCAGGGGCTGAATTTAGTTAGGTGATTACAATACGAGAAAGTGGAGCACTTTTTTTTAACATCCGTTCCTTTTTTTTTTTTTTTTTTTTCCCGGGACCGGGGATCGAACTCAGGGCCTTAGTGCTTAGCGGCAAGCACTTACCCCACTGAGCTGTACCTCCAGCCCACTTTTTTCAAAAGAAGAAAAAAATAAATAAATAAAAGTGATTCAGAATTTCAAAATAAGATAGTTGCTTAGATTACTAGATGAGCAAGTTTTTAAGAATATATTCACAAAACTTACTTTTTGGTTAGTTTTGTTTTTTAAGAGGGTCTCACTCTGGTACCCAAGCTGGTCTCTAACTGCGGAGCTCAAGTGACGCTCCTACCCCAACCCTTGAGCAGCCAGGACTGCAGGAGGTACCACCACACCCAGCTTTGCCAAAACGGAGTTTTACTCATGGGCCATGGACTCTAAGCAGAGGAGAGGAGGACAGGCATGGAGGGGTTAAGGAGCGGTGAATGTAAGTCTCTGTCTCCCTCTTTCATCTTCTTGAACAGAAGAATCAGAACCTTCCTGCTTACATTCTAGCACCTAGCCCAACACCCAACAGCAGTAAGATTCATTAGATATCTAGATTTTCTAGAACGGTTACCATTCATTGCATTAAAAAGAATGCCTACTGGGAACTGCAAACCTTCAGCGCTGCTCACGCCCTAAGCCTGGTTTCTCTCCTTTCATCCCATCGTCCCATCCCGTCGTCTCTTCTAAGCATTAAACCCGGCTTCTAGCTAGAGCCCTAGATACCCTTTTACCTGGCAGCTCCGGAGCAGCTATAAGTTAAGTATTTACCCCGCCTTCCCAATAAAACGCTGCACCTCCCTTTTCTGTGTCTATAAATGGCACATTCCAAGCAAAAGGGCCTCAGACCACGGTCACCTTCCGGCCCGATCTCACACCTATTCTACTGCCGAATCCCTTTTGAGCAGAACTCCACACTGCCTCAAACTCCTCAAATTCTCTCTGGGAGGCACTGATCTATGGATTTGTGTATTCTGTCATTTGAACGTGACGTCCTTCATTTGAAATCCTTTATTAATTTTTTGCATTCAAATTCCTCCCAAAGGTCCTCCAAACTTTATACAATCTTATTCCCTCCCACCTTGAACTTCTTCACTTACTACCCTCTAACTTACACTACAAACCAGCCACAAAAACAGCCTCTGTATTCATCAGGCCATCAAATCTTTCCCAAATCAGGGTCTTAGCATCTGCTGTTCCTACCTTTTGAAACTCTGTTCCGGCGGCACTCTCTACTGGTCTGGTCACCTTCTGAGGGAGGCCTCCTCAGCCGCCCTTCCCTGTCCTCTGTCACACGGGCTCCCTGGGCAGCACCTCATCTGCCACAAGTGGTCTCTCTTCTCCATGCACCTATGTGACCACCGGCTCCCTCTCCGTCCCCATCCCACCCAGTAACACCAACACGGGGACAGAGGCCATGACCACCCTGTTTGTCATTTTCTTCAGTTCATCTTTCTTTGGCAGTACTGGGGATCAAACCTAGGGCTGCGTGCATGTTAGGTAGGTGCGCACCACTCAGCTCCACCCCCGGTGACTGTCATTTCCTTTGTTTAAACCTGAAGCATTGTGGGTACTCAATAAACTAAAGGTTTGAGACATAAACCCTACCTCACGTAATTTTTTTTTTTGAGACAGGGTCTTACTATGTAGTTTGGTCTGGCCCTGAATCAATACGTAGCCCAGGCTGGCCTCAAACTCTGATCCTCCTGCCTCAGCTTTCCGAGTTCTGAGATTACAGGCATGTGCCACCACAGCCCAGCTACATGTAATGTTATTATACGATCATTATATTATTAGGAAATAACTGCTTCTTTTAATTAGCTGTAATAGGACTCTAGCTGTAAAATATCATCTTAATATAGGATTAAAACCATTTCAAGTCATGCATGGTGGCACACACCTGTAACCTCAGCACTCTGGAAGGTTAAGGTAGCAGGATTACAAATTCAAGCCCAGTTTGGGTATTGAAGGAACTTACAGAGATGTAATCAAATTTTTATTCTTTACACATTTTACTGGTAGATTTGAGATATACACAATGATCATATTCATCACAGAGAATTTGTACCTATATGTAATATAAATTTTTCCCATTCCCCTCCCTTCCCTTCAGACCCTCCTCCTTCCCCATATACAAAAGCTTTGTTTCCATTTTTTCTTTTCTCGTTTTTTTACTTTTCCCCTCTTCCCTTTCCCCTCCCACCTCCCTGCCCCCGCGCACTTGAGCACTTTCTTCCTGTTTCACAAAGACCCATACACGCTTCGGTCCTTATCTACACATTCAGTTTCTCACACCAGAGAAACAATGTGGTGTTTACATATGTATCTAATTTCATTTAAGAGTATGGGAGAGACTGACTCTGCAAAAAAAGTTTTAAAAAAATGGGATGTAGCTCAGTGTGAAGGTCCTGGATTCACTTCCCAGTACACCAAAAAAGAAAAAAAAGGAAGGAAGGAAGAAAAGATTTTCCAAAGCCACTGAAGCCACACATGGTGGCACATTCCTACAGTCCCAGTGCTTGGGAGGCTGAGGGAGGAAGAAGGCTATAATTTTGAGGCCAACCTGGGCTACACAGTGAATTCAAGACCAGCATAAACTAGAGTGAGACCCTGTCTAAAAAAAAAAAAATCCTGCTATATGTGCCTATAATCCCAGCTACTCAGAAGGCCGAGTCAGGAGAATCACCTGAGTCCAAGGCCCACCTGAGCAACATACACATCCCATCTCAAAACATGGGAGAAAAGAAGAAAGGGTAAAGCACTTGCAGAGGGCTCCAGCTTCAACCTTCAGCACCGTAAAAAGGTAAATAAATAGATATTTATTTTTAAATTTATAAAACTTTATTGTAACTGGGGTACTTTAATCATTAAAATTCAGTGTAGACTATAGCTAATGGCATTTTTTCTTAATCCATTTTTAATAAATTTCTCATCTTTGTCAATGCACAAGGTCACACACCCACCACCAAGACACTGTAACACGCCCACACAGAAGGCATGCCTGTCTTCTACGTGGCTTCACCAGCCAAAACTATGTTGAGTTCAACTTTCTAAAGTCTACAGTAAGGAAAACAGGATTAGTGAAGCGATGCGATCATTAATCACTTTAGTAATAATCATTTCATCACTTTCAGTGCCCTCGGCCTCGCAGGTGAGGCTGCCGTCCCCACAGCCAGGGCCTTCAGCCCTCCCACTTCACTGTTACGTACAAATAAAACCAGTGGCCGTTTAGGGCCACATTTAGGCCATTAAAAAACCAAACAACTAAAAATTATTTACCTAAATAAAAATATTTTCAAATACACATATAAAGATTCCAATGAACCACACAACTCTCTATATAGTCAGAACTGAGAGACTATTGGGAAGGCGCAGGCAAAAGGCCGGGAAGTGCTCACCTCAGAGTCAGCGTGTAGTCTCCCTGCATTTTTGTCGAGGCATCACGGACCAAAAAGGTACCATCTGGCATGTCCCGTAATTTGTCATTTACTTCCTCCCTGAAGAACAGAATTCAAGGAAAAATTTTTAAGCAGTAAGGGCTGGCGGAGGAGTGCGTCTAAGGCTGAAGAGTCCCAGAGGCCTTCAGCGCCCACTCGGTCTTCCCCCAGACACGCTCTTCCCGGTTTGAATTTCAGTGTCACGCAAGCTAAGGAAAGGCCATTCGACTTCTGAACTCTCCCTGATTTCCAGTATCCAGTCCTTCCAGTACGCTTTAGGGCTTCTTAGGCAGGTCTGAACTTGCAGGGTTTCAGGAGAAACCAGCAGCTGTTTAGAAAAGTTATATTTAAGCAACAGCGGCAGCTGTTTGAGAGCAGTGGGGGGAGATCCACTGAGGCGCACAACCTTCCCCTGTGCCTGCTCCGATCTGAACTGACGCCGACAACCAGCTCCGCTGCAGAGCCGGCCTCGGGCATCAGGGACAGACAGCACTGCGGCGCGCATGGGAAGTGGGGGCTCAGGAGAAAGGCCCTTGAACCACAGCAGAACCACACGATCTTAAAATATGAAAGTAAGTGGCATTGAAATGTAACAGGCTCTTTTATTTTAAAGAGAATAGTAAAAAAAAAAAAAAAAACAATAGCAAAGTACCAATATCACACACATAAACAAAACAAAGGGAGAACATTAAAAATGATACAGGGCTTCAAAACAAAATGACAGGAAGTAACAGTGGCTGTTATATTACGTATTGTTATCTTCAACGAAGTTGCTCAGATTACCAGATGTAAGAACACAAGATTCATCAAACTATTAAGGAGAATAAAAAAGTAATTTAAAAAATTAGAGACGATACAGAGTTTCACCAGACAAGAGGGAAGGAATTCACCAGTGGTTGCTCTATTGCATATTGTTGTCTTCAAATCAATTGCTCAGATTACCAGACATAAGTATATGCGTAACTGATCAAAATATAAAATGTAAGCATTAACTTTTCCTTTCAATAAACCACCAGATATCAGCAGTAGAGTTACCCTAGCTATGCTGCTATACACACACACACACACACACACACATTGTGCCTGCCTTCTTTCTTTCTTTCTTTCTTCTTTCCCTCATATCCCAGTTGTTCCCTCCTTTCAGCAGTTTCTTTCCCCTATTGCATGTTTTGGGTTGTATTTACTCTTTCAGGTTCTTACACTAGGGAGACAATATGATGTTTACACCTGTGGGTCCAATTTACTTTAACTTGTGAGTATGGTCTCTAGTTGCATCCATTTACCTATAAAAGCCTTGAGTTTATCTTTCTTTATAGCTGAGTAGTACTCCATTGTTTAAAAATACCACATCTTTTTTATCCATTCCTCAGTTGATGGGCATTTGGGTTGTTTCCAAGATTTAGTTATGACAAATTGTACCACCATAAACATGGGCGCACATATATCGCTGTGGTATGATGCTTTTAATTTTTCTGGGAAAATACCCAGAAAGGGAATGGCTGGGTTAAGTGAGGCTTCTAATCCTAGTTTTGTGAGCAATCTCCACACTGATTTCCACAGTGGTTTCACCAGTCTACACTCCCACCAGCAGTGGAGAAGGGTTCCTTTTTCCCCACAGCCTCTTCAGCATTTGTTAGTGGTTGATTTCTTGATGACAGCCATTCTTTCTGGGGTAAGATGGAATCTCAGTGTTGTTTTAATCTGCATTTCTCAAATGACTAATGATGTTGAACACTTGTTCATATATTTATTTGACATTAGTATTTCTTTATTTGAGAAGTGTATATTCATCTCACATGCCCATTTTTGGATTGAGTCTTTGAATTTTGAGGGCTTGACTTTTTTTAAGGCTCTTTTATTTTAAAATGTTCTGATCAATCTGAATATAAAAAGATACTATGTCCTCTTCCAAAAATTAAACACAATTACCACAAGACCCAGCAACCCCACTTCTAGGCATAGACCCAAACCACTGAAGGCAAGGGCCCAGACAGACACCTGCACACCAGTGTTTACAGCGGCATCATTACAAGAGCCGAAAGCTAAAAATAATCCATAATGGCAATTAAATCCACCTGTCACAATGAACAGATTAAACAAAACAGCAATACAGTCACACTGTGGAATACTACACAGCTGTAACTGGAGTGAACTTCTGACAGCGCTACAACATGAATGAACCTTGGAGAAATGTCAAACAACCGAAATAAACCTGTCACAAATGGACAAATATTATATGACTCCATTTAGAGAAGCTGAATTCCCAGAGACTGAAAGGAGACATTTATTCCCTCTCTGGGTTCAAAATTATCCCAAACTGTCTTTCACCCCAAAAGGAAATCTGTCCTAGAGTCCTGTTTCTCAAAGTAAGGTGCATGAGCAGTCTACACCAAAACCACATGGGAAGGTGCTAAATGCAGATTCCTGGGCTCCACCGCCGCTGAGTTTCATACATACAGAGACTCTGGAACTCATGCCTCCCAGAGAGAGAAAGGTTAAGAAAATTTAAGCATTAAAAGTGTCTATTATACACCTGTAATCCCAGCACTCAGGAGACTGAGGCAGGAGGATCACTGTAAGTTTGAGACCAGCCTGGGCTACAAAGTGAGCTCAAGGCCAGCCTGAGCTGGATAGTGAGACCCTGTCTCAAAAAGACAAAAAAGGAAAATTGAATTAAATGTTTTTAAACTATCTTTTGTTCTAAATCACACATAACTATTCTAAATATATGTGTTTCATGTTTTTGGAAATTCACCCACAACAGAGTTATTAAAAGTAATAACCACATTCATAACTTTGAAGATTTCCTTGTCATTTTGCCATAGGAAAAAAAGATCAAAGACATTTTTGAAATGTCCCCATAGAAAATTTGGAGGTTACTGATGATCCAACCAATGGCCTTTGTACTGAATAACATGCCCAGTACTTTTATATATTTTTTAATTTCAAAACAGGGTCCTGTGCTGGGTGAGGTAGCACATACTTGTAATCCCAGCTGTAGGGAGGCTGAGGCAGGAGGATTGGCACAAGTTCGAGCCCAGCCTGGGCTTCATTGTGAGTTCAAAACCAGCCTGAACTACGTAGTGACATTCTGTCTCAAAAAACCAAAAAAAAAAAAAGCATCTTGTTAAATCACTAAATTACCCAGGCTGGGCTTGAACTTGTGACCCTTCTGCCTCAGTTTCCTAGAATGCATGATTAAAGATATGCACCACTATACCAGTTTGCATATACCATTTTTCAAAGGCAATCTTCAAATGATAACTAGTGGGGCATTAAAATGTTTTATTTTATCTACTAATTCAAAAATAACTTTCTGAGCTAGACACATGTCTATAAACACCCTACACACACCCCCCAGTTACTGAAGAAACTGAGGCAGGAGGCTCAAAAGTTCGAGCCCGGCCAGAGCAACTTATCAAGACCATCTCAAAATTCTAAAATGGGTGGAACATGGCTTGATGGTTGTGCATCCCTGGGTTCAATCTTCAGCACTGAAAGAAAATCTTTTTAAACTGCATTCACTTACTGCAATATTCTAGTTACCTGGAAATATCCCCCCAGTACCATTCTGCATCCTGAAGAGGAATGGAACTGCCCTTCACTCCATTTGTAGTTGCTGAAATCATTGGCTTAGGTGGCTTTGGGGGAAGAGCTGTAAGAGAAAAGAATATTATTTTCTATATGTAAATTATTATGTTTTCTAATTTTCTCTGCTAGGAGCAGCTCATTAACCAATATACATTAAGATTGCAATAATCATCAATCAAGTTAAATGCTATTTTATATTTAGTTTTAGGGAAAAAGTTCTTTTGGAACACTTACCAATAACTGCCTGAAAAGCAAAACTTTCAAGCTGTTTAGGTTTTTCCACCTTATAAAATACCAACTTTTAATTCAGCAAAACTTCACTGTGCCAGAAGACAGCACAAAGCCCTCTCCTAAACAGTTCATTCCCGAGGCAATGACATGACCGCTGCAGAGGAGGACCACAGCGAAGGGCACTGTGTACGCAGCGGCGGCTGGGTCCCCACGGGCGGCCCAGCAAGGGCAGACGCCGCTGAGCAAAGGAGCAAGGGCTGGGGCACCACCCGCGGAGGCCAGGTGCGGGGCAGCACGGTGCTGGGCCGGGATAAGGTCAGGGAGGAGCTCGCACACACAAGGCCCTGGGCTCAATGCCCCGCAGGAGAAACAACAGGCCGACAGAGGCATCAGATTGCATCCTCAGAGGTAGACAGCTTGATGCCCTGTGCAAAGGGGAGTGAGTGAGAAGGCTGGGGAGAGAAGTAACCCCGTCAGAGACTAGGTACCGAAGTAAGTAATCTATAAAAATAGTACGAAAACCGGAGACAGCTTTCTAACAGTCTTCTAAAAAAGTTACAAATGTGAGAAGATGAAAAATAGAATGAACCCTCTGATACAGACCGGGAACTTCTGAACTCATGAATTTCTATATATAGATACAGATATAAAAGTAAATACAGAACCAAGCACAGTGGCATAACCCTGCAGTCCAGCAGGCTGAGGCTAAGCAGGACTGCAAGTTCAAATCCTACCTGGTCAACTGAATGACTCAGCAAAACCCATGTATTAAAATAAAAAAGAGCTAAAGATCCCAGAATTCAATCTCTCGTACCAAAAAAATATATATATACACACACAGACATATATATACACACACATATATACACATACACACACATACATATACATATATATACTTAGAGGAAATACACATATACTGCCTACCTCTGTTCCCTGACAGAGGTCCTGGGAGCAATACACACACATAGACACACAGACACACATAATCCACCCAAACCTTTGTTTCTAAAATCATTCTCTTCTAAAAGAAGCCAAAGCTTTTGGAGAAACAGTGGATTCTAGGGACATCATTCATGGAGCAGACGCCAATATATCTGGAATATCGTGTTGTCCCAGAAAGTAAGGGAGCACTCAGAAACAAAGGCCTGCGTCAGAAGCGCAGGGAAAGGGCCGGTGGTGCGGCGCGGCAGGAAGGGTCTGCTGGGCACCACAGTGAAGCCTGGGCTGGATTCCAAACACCACCAAAAATGGAAGAAAACAAAAAAAAAAAGAAACAAGAAGACAGAAGAAGGAGGGAAGAAGAACATCAAGTTTGAAGAGAGCATTCTTGTCCAGTGTGGAAGAACTGGAGCATCAGTACAAATAAGGACAGTAAGAGAATATAACTCCTTAATATATAAATCGAAGTGTCTATATGGATCACAAATGAAAAAGACTGAAGCACAGTTCCGAGGTGGAACGTGTGCTCGGCACGGGCCAGCCAGGAGTTTAGTTCCTAGCACCAACTGAAAGACCGCTAAGGAACAAGTGTCTTCCCACAAAATGCTTAGTTACAACAAAAGGAAAAAATAGTTTAATAATGGAAAAGCAAGGCTACATGCCAGCACAGCCAAGTAATCAAGGTTCATATCACAAACAGTAGTAAAACCGTGCCCCCAAGCACGATGTGCTGCAAAGGACACAACAAGCCCTGACTATCACGAACGTTTATCAGAGAAGTTGCAACTAACAGTCTAAAAATAATTGGCCTCTGATCTTCAAAAAAAAAATGCGAAGATCATTAAAGTCAAGGAAAGACTGGGGACTGTTGCAGATTGAAGACTGAAGAATTATAACAATTAAATGCAATGTGTGACCCTAGGCCAAACCTTTCTCTTATAAACGGCATTACTGGAGCAATAAGCAAAACTGGAATCTGAAGATTACATGACCCTAACACAGCAATGCTAATTTTCTGGTATTTGATGGTTGGACTGTGTATGTAGGAAAATGTTCTTGTGTATGGGAAATACAAACATGTTTGTCATACCGACAACTTAGTTCTTAAATGGATTAGCAAAATCAAGTTTTTTAAACCGTACTTACAACTTTTTGAGACTGTTCCAATGTTTTAATTTAGCAAAAGATTGGAGGCAAAGGGAAGAGTGTGAATATATTCCTCAAAATAGTGAGGAACAAGGTATCGAGAAAATTCTCTGGGTAAAGAAAACGTTTTCACAGACGATGAACAACATGTATCCCCAAGCAAAACATAATGCAGCTGGAAGGCTGCATGACCAGCTTCCACACCTACAATCCCAGCGCTCCAGGAGGCCAAGGCAGGGTTCAAAGTCCACACCTGGGCAACTTAGTGACTGGGGAAGACCCTGTCTCAAAACAAAACTAAGAAAGAGCTAGGGATGTAGCTCAGTGCAAAAACCCTGGGTTCAATCCCCAGTACCTCAAATAATAATAATAATAATAATATAATAATAAAGAGTAAGAATAATGAAGTTGGACCCAGGCATGGTGGTAATCCCAGCTGCTTGGGAGGTTAAGGAAGGAAGATCACGGATTCAAGTTCGTGCTGGGCAGCCTAGTAGAACTTTTAAAACTTTCAGAAGACAACACAGACTTAAATCTTTGTGACCTTGGATTAGGTGACTCAAACATGACGCCGAAAGTGCCAACAACAAAAGAAAGACAACCCAGGAATGAGAGAAAGTTTCTGAAAATAGATCTGAGATACTTAGGTATTTTTTTATAAATGTATCTGCAAATACATCTTTTAAAGCATAGATGTGGAACTTTCTTTTTTCCTTTTTTTTCCAGATAGGGTCTGGCTAAACTCAGCCTGGCCTTGAACCAACTTTGTATCCCAGGGAATCCATAGTAATCCTGCCTCAGTCTCCTAAATGCTGGGCTTACAGGCGAATGCCACCACACCCGACTCAGATGTCCACCTAAAGAACTACTACAACTCCATAAGAAGACAAATGAGCAAATTTAAAGTGGGCAAAGAATCGGAATTGGCAATTCCCCAAAAGACCAGCAAGCACACGAAAAGGTTGGCCATGGTGGCACCTGTCTGTAATCTCAGCACTTGGGAAGTTGAGGCAGGAGGAGTGACGTGAATAGAAGGCCAACTTGAGCTACACAGCGAGTTTAAGACCCACCTGAACTACCTAGCAAGATCTTGTCTCAAAAACAAAAAAAACACACAAAAATATGCTCAACATCATAAGCCATCAGATTATGTGCAGCCGGGGGAGATAGCTCAGCAGCACAGCGCCTGCCCGGCAAGTGTAAGGTTCCCAGGGCCAAAAAAAAAAGAGAAGATTATGTGCAAATCAAACCGCAATGTAATAATGGCTCACCACCACCAAGATGATTTTAATAAAAAAGACAGATAAACTAGGCACGATGTTACAGGCCTGTAATCCCGGCACATAGGGGGGCTGCGGCAGGAAGATCACCTTGAGTTCAAGGCCAGCCTGGATTACACAGTGAAAGCCTGTCTCAAAAAGCCAAAAAGAATACATTATTCATCAATAAAAAGAGTTAAGTACTGATATATGATAAAACATGACCTATGATGAACCTGAAAACATTAACAGACCGCAGAGCAGGGCATGGCAAAGCTGGCTGGGAAAGTAGGTGCCACCTGCTAACTACCAAATCCGGAATGTGTGTGAAGAACAGCCCCTCCGGCCCTGTGCTCGGACTTCCCGCAGCAGGTTTTCTACAGGACACCTGGACCCGACCTCAGCCTGGGGCAGGGGACATCAACGCCACCTCTCAGGACCCAGAGTAGAAGTTCGGGTGGGTTTCCTGCAACCTGGACAGCATGCAGGAGAGGCGCCAAAAGCACTCGCTCTCCTGGCTTTCCTGCTTTCTCCGGGCTCTTCTGTCTTGCTTTGGCCTCTTTTATTTGGCCCAAGCTCACTCGGCAGAGCCAGTTTCTCCCCTACTTTTTTACTTTCTCCCCTACTTTTTTATTTTCTCCAATACACTTGGTTGCTGCTTTTTGTTTTGTTTGTTTTGTTTGTTTTCCTCGTTCAATTCTTTGTTCAAAACAGGAGAACCTGCCATCTAACCGCAGAGGAAGAGGTGGGCAGCCCAGAGCCCGCTCATGTTCAGCTGGTAAGCCACGCTTAGGAGGAGTGCTGGACAGCAACTATGCTAAGTGAAAGACGCAAGCCATGAAAACTCACATACTGGGAGTCCATTATCCAGAACGCGCAAATCCATACAGAAACAGCTCAACGCGTCTCTAAAACGAGAGGCTAAGTAAGATGTATTAATGTACACAGGATTTCTTTCAGAGCAATGAAAATGTTCCAAAATCAACTGTACCAATGACTGCCAACTCTGTGAATACAGGTGATCAAAAAATAGCGCTTAAATTTCTTTAAAAAATGTATTATAATAAAGGCACATTGTCATTAATCCCCCACTTCAAACCCTTATGCCGCCCCCTTGCCCCTTTCTGAGGCCACTCTGGAGGCCCTTCTCGTCTCCTTACTCGTGCTGTGGTGGTGGACTGGGTGGTGGCTTGAATCAATTCACAACGTTTAGCTCTCGTGACAATTTTGGCTTTGGGGAAAACCAGATGTAAATAAAATGGTAAGGATATATTCTAACGTTTATGAGCATGCCTTTCTATTGGATGGCACTTGACAGTCGCATTCACAAAAAAAAAGTTTTGGTACCAGGAATTGGACTCAAGACCTCACACTTGCCAGGCAGGTACTATGCCACTGAGCTATATCCCTGGCCCTCACCAAATTTTTTTTATCATACCTTGTAAACATGAAAGAGGACTTCCAGAACTGCTTCAAAAATTGGCAAGAACAGCGTAACAAGAGCAAAGTGGGAGGCATCACAATCCTGGACTTGAAGTTATATTATAAAGCTACTGTGATAAAAACAGTATGGTACTGGCACAAAAACAGCCATGAGGATTAATGTATAAGAACAGAGGATTTGGAAATAACCCAAGGACAGTCAACTATTTGATCTTTCACAAAGGGACCAAAAACACATAATGGAAAAAGGACAGCCTCTCTAATAAATGGTGTTGGGAAAACTGGCAATCGCCATGCAGAAGATAACTCTAGACTCAAAACTCTCATGTACTAAAACTAAAATCAAAATGGATCAAACATTAATCTGCTGGAAGATAAAATACTCTTTAAATCGGAGACATAAGCAAGGACTTTCTAAACAGAACCCTAGCTGCATAGGAAATGGTACCAAGAAGCAACAAATGGGATCATATCAAATTGAAAGGCTTCTGCATTGCAAAAGAAACAACCACCAGAGCGAAAACAAAACCCACAGGAGTGCCAGCTATATCTCAGACAGAGGAATATCTAACACCTAGAATATGTAGAGTTAAAAGAATTAGAAACCCCAAAATAAAAGGCCTAATCAAAAAATGGGCAAGTAAGATGACAGAAACTTCACAGAAGTACAGATGGCTAATAAATACAAGAAAAATGTTCAACATCACTGGCCATTAGAGAAATGCAAATTAAAATAACACTGAGATTCCATCTCACTGCACAAAGAGCAGTAATAACTCAATAACAAATGGGGATATAGCTCAGTGGAATAAGCGCTCACCTAGCAAGTACAAGGTCCTGAGTTCGATCCCCAGTACCACCAAAAAAAAAAAAAAATGCTGGCAAGGCCACAGGAAAAGAGGAACCCTTCTACACTGCTGGTGGGAATGTAAACTAGTATAACCACTATGGAAATTAGTATGGAGATTCCTCAAAAAACTGAAATGGGAAATTTCATTTGATACATCTATTCCCCTGTTAAGTATCTTCCCAAAAAATTTAAAGACATCATATTAGCTGGGTGTGGTAGTGTACACCTGTAATCCCAGCACTTGGGAGGCTGAGGCAGGAGGATCATCATGAATTCGAGGCCATCTACCATGATAAAAACAGCTAAAGAGTAAGTTCTGGACTACATAGTGAGAATGTCTCAAAACACCAACATAATAATAACAATAATAATAATAGCATATTACAGTGATACATGCATATCCATATTTATAGCAGCACAATGCAAAATCTTGGAAGCAGTCTATATGTCCATCGGCAGGTGAATAGATAAAGTAAAAATTGGTATTTACGCAGGATGGAGTACTATTCCGCAGCAAAGAAAGATAAACTTGAGTCATTTGTACAAAAATGAATGTACCCAAAGACCATAATGCTGAGTAAAATAAATGAGACCCATAAGCCTAATATTGTACAGTTTCTCTTGTATGAGAAACCTCAATTATAAATCAAGAGCGAAGTGAAGCACGGGTAACGGGAAGTAGGGAGATTAACTTACCTCAGATAGGAAGGAGATCAAGGAATGGAGGGAGAGAAAAGCAGGGGGGAATTTTTAAAAGAATTAAGATGTGTTATGCACGTCTACAACTCCATACAAGGAATGTAAACATTATGTACTGCAAACATGTACTGATAAAAAATTAAAATAAATCAGTGTCCAGAACACTGGGCTGCATCCCAGATGAAGGGGTGTTCTGAGGAGGACTAATGCCCATATGCCCGTTACTGTAACCACTTTTATTTCCCCATATTTGCTGCCAAGCGCTCAGATCATGGGTGTGCGCCACCAGGCCCAGCTGTTTGTTTTAATTTTGAGACAGGACTTCACTAAATTGCTCAGGCTGGGCTTGAACCTGCCATGCCCAGCTGTACCTTTTCATTTGGCCAAAACTACTTTGTAAGAGATGAGAAGCCATCTTCACTTCTCCAGAGACCTGGGAAAAGGAAGTTCATAAGGTTCTGACTCCCCTGACTTGAAATCATCCACAGAGAAGGAAGAGACCAGGGTAAGTTCATGCTCTCTTTTCACTGATACTAAATTCATGCCCAAGGCTCCACAGCACTTACATGCAAAGCTGAACCCCTGCAGTATCTGCCTCCCCACCAGGCCATGGGCTTTGGGGGATGGAGTCGCCTCTGAGGCAGTAGAACACGACAGAATCAAGCTGGGTTGCAATCCCAGCTTCTCTGCTCAGTGTGGTGCAGGCTGCAAGTAAGCCCAGGGCCTGGCCTATTTACCTGTATTGTTCAAGCACTCTGCTACTAAAACCACTGCATTTACACAATATAAGTGGACTGTGTAATGTATAAATTGTATTTCAAAGCAGGTAATTTTTAAAAAGCAATTATCAAACTTCTGAAATTAACAGATGGGAGAACTTGCTATTACCCGCACTTTTTTCGAAGTGGATATATACCTATTTTTTTGAAAAACATTTCATGTGACCTAAAAACTAGATGTAAGACCAGGCAGGGTGGTGCACGCCTCTAATCCCAGCACTCAGGAGGCTGAGGCAGGAGGATTGTTGCAAGTTTGATACCAGCCTGGACTACAAAGTGAGCTCAAGACCAGCCTAAATAAACTGCATAGTAAGACCCTGTCTCAAAAAAAAAAAAAAAAAAAGAAAAAAACCTAGATGTAATTTGTACTATAACTTCGCTAATTATAGAATTTTTCCACCTATCCACTTACACCAGGATTAACTGTTTATACTCAGGCTAAACACAGCACTGTGCTATAGCTCTGAGAGGTACAAGGACAAGGCTTCCCAACATGCAAAAGAATGCCGGAGGGAATGACACACAGAAACACACACAATGGTAAGCAGATGCGGCGGCACTCGCCTGTGATCCCAGCTACTGGGGAGGCTGAGGCAGAAAGATCCCAAATTTGCGGCCAGGCTGGGCCACCACATGGGTTCACTTTGCTATTTTTTAATTTAAAAAAGTATTCAGGGTTGGGACTCCGTTCTTCCTTAGCCTTCCTACAAGACCTCTTTTCCTTCACCCACCCCCTTAAATTGTTTTTCCCTCGCTCTCTTTTTAACTCTGTACTCTTTATCGGCTCCCATAGCTCCACATAATACGTATATCTTTACCCCAAAACATTACCTGTAACTAGTGGACCTTTTTTAAACTTCTGAGTGTCCAACAAATGATCTATCAGGTATTTATTTGAGAAAATGTATTTTGATCATGTGATATGTATAAAATACTACAGGACGCACACTGCTTCTCATGCATTGATGTGCAGGAGTCAGAGACCTACGCAGGGCATGACTTGCACAGTCTGTGGGCCTGGAAACCTCTCAGGTGGCAACACTGCTGCTCCTATGAGCCTTACAAACGTCACCTTCAGAAAAAGCTTCTGTGGGCCGGGCCTGGCGGCGCACGCCTGTAATCCCAGCACTTAGGAGGCTGAGGCAGGAGGATCCCTGTGAGTTCGAGGCCAGCCTGGGCTACAAAGTGTGTTTAAGGCCGGCCTGAACGGCAGAGCGAAGCACTGTCTCAAAAAGGAAAAAAAAAGGCTATGGGTGAAGAGAAGGGAGGTGAAGTACGGCAATCAGATACGATTAAATAATTAGCTAAATACATGTAGTTTTTTGCTCCCTCTCTACGTCACTCTCAGATGGCAATAAAATACATTTTAAAGGTATAAACACAAAATAGCGAATACATTAGAAGAGGACATGGAACAGCATGAAACTATAATATAGGAAAAGCACCGGATCAATCTGACTTGGTAGAGCACAAAAAGGAAACTCAAGCTTAGGAGGAGAAAGTCCAACTGCAAGCACAAAATATTTCTGAAGAGATGATTCAGGCATGGGAACAAAACAGAACTGAAAAAGCTATTAATTAAGACCCTCGCTTCTCCGCAACCCCATCAAGCGAACAGGCAAACACCCACCCCCACGTTAGACAAAGGCCACCGGCCAAGCCCAGGTCCAGAAACACCATTTGAAAGGCTCTGGACTTGAGAATAGCAGCCAAGGCTTAAAATGGGGCTGAGCCCTTTCCTGAAAACGGCAGAAAGAAGGACATCTATCAAAGAGCACGGTCCACAGAATAGGCCTCCTTTCCACTGTATCCCGAGTACCCAGCGCAGTTCCCAGTATCTGACAGACTCTAAATATTCTGTTGAATTTATAAGAGAACTGCCTGATATCTGAGTCAACCCTAGGCTTATCAGAGCAAACAATCACTAATATCCTTGCCATACTAAGCTGAGTGAAAAGATTAGCACTAACACGCCTCTTAGTGGGGCTGCATAATAACTAGCACTTACAAGTGCCCATGGCACGCCAGGCAGTTTTAAGTGCGTCACATGTATTAACTAATGTAACCCTCATAACAACCTTATAAAGTATGTTTTCCTTTTAAAGAGAGTAGTAAAAAAAAGAACAATAGCAAAATACCAACATCACAGACATAAAACAAAGCGAGAACATTAAAAATGATACAGGGTTCCAAAACAAAATGATAGGAATTAACAGTGGTTGTTATATTGTGTACTGTTATCTTCAACAAAGTTGCTCAGATTACCAGATGTGAGAATGCAAGATTCTTCAAGCCATTAAACAGAATTTAAAAAGTATTTAAAAAACATTAGAGACAATACAGAGTTTCACTAGACAAGATGGTAGGTATTCACCAGTGGTTGTTCTTGTGCATACTGTTGTCTTCAAATCAGTTGCTCAGATACAAGCAGGCAAAATTGGTCAGAGTACGAAAAATCTTAAGCACTAACTGTGCCTTCCAATAAACCACCGGCCAGCAGTACAGTTATCCCAGCCGTCCTTCTACGCACGTATGTATTTGTTTGCCCTCCCTCTTTCTTTTTCTTCTTTCCCTCATCCCAGTTGTTCCTTCCTTTGCGCAGTTTCTTTCCCCCCTTTTATCTTATCTTTTCTATGCTTTGGTTGTATTTACTCTTTCAGATTCTTACACTAGGGAGACAATATGATGTTTACACCTGCGGTCTGACTTATTTCACTTATGAGTAAGACAACCTTATAAAGCATTACACCTATGTTACAAAGGCAACACCAAGGCCCGAAGAGGTTAAGTAACTGGCCTGTGCCCATTCTGTCCGGCAGGGGCTACGAAAAGAGCCCAGGCAGTCTTCCCTTACCGGAGCCTGTCCTCCCCGCCTCCCAGACCGCCTCGCACACAGGAAGGGATGTTCCTTTGCTTTTTCATGAGACAAGGTCCCACTGTGTAGCCACGGCACTTGCCACGGCTGCCAGAGCACTGGGATTACAGGTGTGCGCCACCATGTTGAGCTAGGTGTTTCTTTTCTAAACAAATAATTTACAAGGTTTGAGAGATGCTTTTCGAGTAAAAGTAGTCATGAGTCAATATTCTGGAAAATAAAACAACTTGGGGAACGTGTAAGCATGAATATCATAATGAAGTACTGTTTTTAAGTGAAGAAACCAAGGTTATCAATTACAGATTCACTGAAGGGAGTTTATTAAATATTATCTAGAATTTATGTTGACATTTGCTTGTAGAGAAACTCTATTCATGTTTTTATTAAAACAATTACTATTTCTACATGGCAAATTTAGTTCCTCAAAGTGGTTTACTTTCTAATTCTCCAGTAGGGTTTGGTTTTACTTAGCTATCAAAGTAAACTAAGTCCAAAAACATACACTAAGTTTGAGGTGAGCACAAAATTTTTTCTTTGCACAAAATATATTCTCACTTCTGCTAGGTGCTTTGGTTCTTCACACTGAAACATCAACTTACAGAAATATAGTTGCCAGAAGAAAAAATTGCCAGAGCCTGGCTAGACCCAAAGATACATACCAGGAACCCCTCTCCTCAGCAGGCTGAGGCAGGCAAGCTTACCATGCGCCTTTCCTTCTTGGATAAAGAGTAAAACCTTACATGAAATTCTGTATGTGTGTGTTCAACATACTTTTAGATTAATTTAGGAAGCTTACATTTAAAATAATTAAGCATTATTCAATAAGTTTTTCTATGTAATAGAAGATGCTACTTTAAAGCAGACGTACTAAACTGTGAAAACTAGGAACACTGAAAATTCAAATTTATTCAACTGGCATTGTAACTAATTTGTGGTTAAAACATAACAATGAAGCCAGGGGTTGTACCACAAACCAGTGGTCCCAGCATGCTGAGGGACTAAGGCAAGAAGATGGCAAATTCAAGCCAAGCTCAAACAACTGAGAAATTTAATGAAACGCTGTCCCAAAATAAAAAAATAAAAATAACTCACACAAACCGGGCATAGTGGGAGATGCTTATGATCCCAGCCTGTTATCTCAGCACCCAGGAAGCTGAGGCAGGAGGCTCACCCTAAATTCGAGGCCAACCTGGGCTACACAGTGAGTCAAAACCAATCTGAACTACATAGTAAGACCCTGTCTGAAATACTCAACACACACACAAAGACTAGGGATGTAGCTCAGTGCAAAGGCCCTAGATTCAATCTCCAGCATCAGGAAAAAAAAAAAAAGTCATGAGCTCTGAGTTCAGTCCCCAGCAGCAAAAAAATTACAACAATGAACTGCTAGAACACAGGACAATAATCCTGACTTATCACTCAGAGAACCTGGTTTCTAGTCCTGGATTTGCTAGAACCAACAGTAAACAAATTAGACTTTGGAGCAAATGGTTATAGGGGTGCTGGTCTGGGTTCTTCTGGATGTTGAGTCCCCTCCTCCCTCTGGTAGCTCTGCCCCAGTCTCACCTGACAGAGTAACTCCTCTTCCATGGATACACCTTGGTAAACCACAGCCTCCTGTGAGGGCCTAGACCAACTGCACAAAGCAAACTGAATCTTTCTAATAGGACTCTGAATTCGGAGTGAAACGGTGCAAATAAGAGGGCAGGGCCAGAAAATCCAGCTAGAGCAAGTAAGCGAGACAAGGGGGAGACGCCCATACTGGAAGGGGAAGTCTGCAGGCACTGCAGACAGCATGAAGTTAACACAGAAAATTCCAACAGGTCAAAACCCCACTACAGCTAATAAAGTTACGTTTACTATCAGAATTAACAGCAAAGTTGCAGTTACAAGATTAGCACATAAAAAGCTGTTATTTCCACAAACCAGCATGAAAAGCTGAAAAGAATTTAAGAAAACAATTGCATTTACAACAGCATCCAAAAGAATTAAAATACTTAGTAACAAAACAATAAAATACTTAGTAACAAATTTAAGCAAGGAGATAAAAAACTTGTATACTGAAAACTATAAAATAATGTGGGAAAAAATTGAAGGACATGTTAGAAGTCATCTCATATCCACAGATTAGAAATTTAATATTGCAGGTTCAAATCCAGAGCACCACAATAAAGCAAATTTTACAATAAAAGCAAGTGAGTGGGTGTCAAAGTTATGCTTATACTCTACTGTAGGTGTACAGCAGCATTGTGTCTAAATAAACAGTGCACATAACTTAATTCACTGCCGCCAATTCTAAGGACCGCCTGTGCCTCCCAGTGAGCCACTGTCTTTTTGCTGGTGGAGGCATGTTGGTGGCTGGTCACCGAACAGGCTGGTAGCTGCTCAAGGGTCAAGTGGTTATGGTAATTTCTTTTCTTTTTTTTTGTCTTTTTGAGATAGGGTCTCACTATGCAGTTCAGGCTGGCCTTGAGCTCACTTTGTAGCTCAGGCTGGTCTCGAACTTGCACAATCCTCCTGCCTCAGCCTCCCAAGGGCTGGAATTACAGGCGTGCGTCAACACACCTGGCAGTAATTTCTGTGATCTCCAACAGGTCTCTCTTTTTTTTTTTTTTTGGCGGTACTGGGGATCGAACTCAGGACCCTGTGCTTGCTAGGCAGGCGATTATACCACTGAGCTATATCCCCAGCCCCTTGGCAGTAATTTCTAAAAGATTAACAATGAACTTCATCACGTTGACTGACTCCTTTCATAAAAAATTTCTAGTAGCATGTGATGCTTGCTGTTTGATTGCATTTTACCCCTGGTAAAACTGGAGTCCATCTTTTCATACCCTGATACTGCTTAACTAACCTTCTGGAATGTTCTAAATCCGTTGTCATTTCAGTAACACCCATGCTATCTTCACCAGTAGATTCTATCTTAAATTACTTTTTTCTCACTCATAAGGAGCAATTCCTGACCCGTTAACGTTTTAGCACGTGATTACGGCACTTCAGCCACATCTGCAGGCTCCCCACGGAGCTCTGGTTCTGCCGTTACTCCCCATACTTCCGCAGCTACTTTCTGCACTGTAGCCACGCGCCCCTCTGAGTCATGATGATGCCGGGAGTGCTTCCTCCAGGTTCTTGTTCATGCTGATACTTGACTGTCTCCTAGAAATCACAGGTGTTCTCAACGGTATCTAGAATGGTAACTCCTTCCCCTAAGATTTGCAGTTTATTTCACCCAGGCCCAGCAGAGGAACCAGTTATCTATAGCAGTGAGAGTCTTAGAAAGTGCATTTCTTACATAATAAAACTTAGAATCAAAAGTCACTTTTTAAGCCTGGGGTTGCAGAGTAAATGTTGGGTTAGCAGGCATAAAAACGACATTAATCTCATTGTCCAGTTCCATCGGAGCTCTTGCATGACCAGGAGCACTGTTGATGTGAGCAGTAGTATCTGGAAAGGAATCTATCGTCCTCAGCTGTCGTTTCCGTATTTTCAGTAAAAGCTGTTGTACACACGCTGTCTCCCGAGCTTTCCATCTGCGGCACCCGGGGGGAAGAGACTTCGCAGAGGCCCTCGAGACGCACACCGGCCCCTAACATGGGTCAGCCTGTCCTTCGGAGCTCTGAAGCCAGGTACTGATTTTCCCTGCAGGTATGGAAGTCCTAGGCAGCACCTTCTCCCAGAAGGCTCTGCTGTCCAGCGAAAATGTGCTGTTTGGTGTGGCTGCCTTTGTCCCCTATCTCTGCTAGATCACCTAGATAACTGGCAGGAGGTTCTAGGTCAGCACTTAGATCATCTGGATAACTTACAGGAGGTTCTAGGTCAGCACTTGCTTCACCTTGCAGTGTTGTTGTTTTATGTTACAGACCCAAGTTCTTTCTGTAAACTTTATAAACCAACCTCTGCTAGTTTCAAATTTTTATTCTGCGGCTTTTTCGTCTGTCTCAAAGAACTGAGGGTGGTTAGGAACTTGCTCTGGATTCAGCTTGGGCCTGGGGAGTGTCGTGGCTTATTCGATCTTCTATCCAGGCCGCTGAGACTTTCTGCGTATCAGTAACGAGGCCGCTTTGCTTTCTTACTGTTCACTGTTGAGGAAAGTAGCACTTTCAACGCTCTTCAACAACTTTTCCCTTGTACTTACAACTAACTGCCACATGGAGCCCAGGTTTTGGCCAATTTTAGCTTCTTGTTTGTTTGGGTTTTTGAGATACGGTCTCTCACTATAGTTCAGGGTGGCCTCGAACTCACAGCAACCCTCCTGCCTCAGCCTCCCAATCCTCCAGCCTTAGCCTCCCGAGTGCTGGGATTATAGGCATGTGCCACCACGCCCAGCTAATTTCAGCTTTCTTGACATGCCTTCCTCATTAAATTTAATCACTGTCTAGTGCTTGATTTAAAGTGAGAGACATGTAAATTTTCCTTTCACTTGAACAGTTTTAAGTCACTGTAAGGCTATTAATTGGCCTAATTTTAGTAATGTTTCCAGGGAAACCCAGAGACAGACAGGCAGGCAGACAGGCAAGAGAAAGAGAATATAGGTGAATGGAAAAATCAAAATGCATGTATTTTTCAATTAAAGTTCCTGCCTGGCATGCAGGAGGCCCTAGGCTCAACCCCCAGCACTACAAAACACTTCAGTCTTATCTGGCCAAAGTTTGTGGCACCCCAAGCAATTCCAACATTAATATAAAGATCACTGCTCACAGATCACCGTAACAGATATAAATGATAATGCTCAATCTCGAAAATACTGTGGGAATAACCGAAATGTGACAAAAAGACATGAAGCGAGCACACGCTTTTTAGAAAAGCGACACCAGCAGATTCCCTCAGCGCAGGTTCACCACAAACCCTCAGTCTGTAAAGCATGTATCTGCTAAGCACAGTGAAGTCAGCTGTGCCTGCTTGAAAACAGCGATACTGAGCTGGGCGTGACAGTGTGGAGCACTTGCCTAGCATGTGTAAGGCCCCGGCTTCTGTCCCCAACGCTACCCAAAACAAAAAGCAATACACCCAAAGTGATCGATGGACTCATTATCAAAATTCTAAGGGCATTTTTTTCAGGAATAGAAAAATGGAACCTCTAGCTCCTATGGAACAGAAATGTACCCGACCAGCCAGAACAGTCTCAGAAAAGAACAGTAACACTGGAAGACTCACACCTCCCTATTTCCAAACTACTACAAACCAGGTTGGCAGTGGCTAAGGACAGATGACAGCCTTGGAGAATAAAACTGATAGTCCTAAAAAGAAAATAGCAGGAAAAAAATATAAACAAAGTTTCTTGAGTAAGGAGGGAAAGAAGGATTTAAGGGAGGGGAGAGGAATGGAAAAGAGGAGCAAGCGATCTCACGCACAGGTACAAATTCCCTGTGATGAATGTTATCACTGTGTATCCAAAATTACCAATAAAAAATTTAATGAAAATTAGAAAAGAATTGATAGTCCAGAAATAAAACCTCAGCTGGGTATGGTGGGACATGCCTATAATCCTAGCACTCAGCGGGCTGAGGCAGGAGGATTACCCCGAGTTCGAGGCCAGCATCAGCCAGATAGTGAATTCAAGGCCAGCCTGAACTGCATAGGCAAGATACCGCCTCAAAAAGATTTTTTAAATGAAAAGAAATAAAACCCCAAATATATGGCAAATTGATGTTGGACAAGAGGGACAGGGAGATAGCTCAGTAGCACAGTGCCTGCCTGGCAAGCGTGAGGTTCTGAGTTTGAGTCCTATTACCAAAAAACCACCAAAAAACCAAGAAACCTCATCTCTAGAATCACTATAAAGTAAAAGACTGAACCCAAATACCCCAAATGTGCAGATGCTGTAGTCCTTTATATAATATGGTGATTTGGGTCAAGACTCTCAAGATTATTCGATAGGAGAAGAAGAATCTTTCAATCTGAAGCTGAGAAAACTGGTTATCCACAGGCAAAAGAATAAAATTTGACTCCTACTTGACATCATACGCAAACATTACCTCAGACTGGATCAAAGACCTAAAGGTAATAAACAAACTGTACCTTAGAAGAAAATACAGGAGGAAATGTCACGATATTAACTTTGGCAATAATTTCTTTGATTTGACACTGAAAGCACAGGCAACAACAACAAAAAATACTGCACTATATCAAAATTAAAAATTTATGTGCATTAAAGAACACCGTCAAAACAGTGAAAAGACAATCAACAGAATAGGAAAAATGTTTGCAAATCATATATCCGTAAGAGTTAGTGATCTAGAATATATAAAAGCCGGGCATGGTAGGAGCACAAGTATGTACCCAGCCTGGGCAACTTGGTGAGACCCTCTCTCTAAAAGAAAAAAGAACAGGAATGCCCAGTGTAAAAAGGTTCAATCCCCAGGATCAGGAGGAAAAAAAAGAGCTAAGTGCAGAATTACCGTATGAGCCAGGCGTGGTGGCGCACGCCTACAATCCCAGCACTCTGGATGGAGGCTGAGGCAGGAGGATCATTGTGAGTTTGAGGCCAGCCTGGGCTACAAAGTGAGCTCAAGGCCAGCCTGAACTGTGTAGGGATACCCTGTCTCAAAAAGACCAAAAAACAAAAACAAAAACAAACAAAAAAAAATTACCACATATTCAAGTAACTCCCACTTTTTAGGTGTGTACCCAAAATAAAAGCAGGGGCTCTGAGACCTCTACTCCAATGTTCATGTCAACAACATTCACAGTAACTAAAAGCTGGGACAAAACAGAAACGTCCATCAGCAGAACAGAGAGTTTCATCTTCAGAACTGGGCACAATGGTGGGTGCCTATAATCCCAGCTATTTGAGAGGCTGAGGCAGGAATATCACAGATTGAAGGCCAACCTGAGCCATTAGGGAGATTCTGCCCCGCAATTAAAGGAAGGGGTAGGGATGAAGCTTGGTGCCCTTAGGGTCAAGTCCCCAGTACCAGAAATACAAGAAATACGCTACATAAGCCAGACGCAGAAGGCCAAATGCCGTGTGATTCTGCCTATGTAAGATACCCAGCCAGGCGCAGTGGCGCATGCCTGGAACTCCAGCACTCAGGAGGCTGAAGCAGGAAGGTCCCTGCGAGTGCGAGGCCAGCCTGGACTACACAGTGAGCTCGAGGCCAGCCTGAGCTGCACAGTGAGACCCTGCCTCAAAAAGACAAAAAAAAAAGATACCCCAAATAGGTAAATTCGTAAAAACAGCAAGTAGAACATAAGTTACTAGGCACTGGGGGAAAGGGAAAGGAATGAGAAGTTACTATTCAAAGGGTACTGAGTTCCTAGTAGGGTGTTTATCTTCAAATTCTGGAAATGAACAACCCTAATAAGTTTAAAGTAGTGTGAATTTAAGCAATGTCACTTAAATGTACACTTAAAATGGTTACAATGGTATAGTTTATAATATATACATCTCCGTAGCCTGAAGGGCACGTTATACCATATTTGTAGTGCACCTGTTTGTTTTTGTTTGGGGGCTCTTCCTGCCTTCCGGGGGGCAGGCTGCGGACTGAGCCCAGGGCCTCACGCACGCTGGACACGTGCTCCAACCTTAAGCTACAACCCCAGCCTGTGCACTGCATCCTGGCTGTGAACGTGAGGTCGGCATAGAACGTCCCACTTGTGCCATCCGCCAGCACTTTTGGATTCTGAGGCATCTGAGATTTTGAATTAGAGATGCTCGGCCTACAATTGTTGATTAAATTTTTAAAAACTGTATTAGAGTGAGTTGTGTGGGCTACCAAGTAGTTCCATATGTGAAACCTCAATCTCCCCCACACTTTTTATTTTTACTTTTTTTTTTTTGAGACAGGGTCTTACTATATATCAGGTTATCCTTGAATTATGTAGCCCAGGCTGCCCTCAAACTCCCAGCGATCCCTCTGCCCCAGTCTCCCAAGTGCTGCGACTTCAGGTGAGGCCACCATGCCTGGTTCAATCGCCTTAAGACTCAATTTTGTGTAATAAGCTGATACAGTGGACATGGGCGGTCCTACATCAAGCATGGGGGATTATGGGGCCAAGCCAATATCCAGTAATTCTGGTTGCTCTGAGTGCCTTTTCCTTGGAGTTTTGCTACAGGCTGGCACACCTTTCTGTCTGGAGACTTCATACCTTCAAGGATTGTTCATCAGAATATTTGAACAAACTCCTAACTGACAATAAGTGAAAAATGCCATGTGATTTTCAAATCAGGGTAATAGAGGGATGGATGGATGGACGGTACATGCATGAAAACCCAATTTTTCATAAAATTAATGTGCACTAGTACAAAAGGAAAAGTATTTTAAGTAGTCCCTTGGGGCTGCTGACCTCAGATCAACCATCAGATTGGCATCTGGGGATAAAAGTCACCAAGTGAGTCAGTCAACCAAGTACAGAGGGGCGCACTCCTTTCAGAGCATCACCCCTCTGTCTGCCCTCCCCAGCACTGCCACAGCTCTGGCAGAGGCGCAGCCTCTGCGGACAGGGTCTTTGAGTCTGGCATGCAGGGAAGGCCCCCCAAGAACACTGGAAAGCAAAAGCACCTTCAAAAGTGCAATGAACAGCTGTCCTACGCACTCTATGACAAGAACACCTTCCGTTCAGGATGCGCACGTGGTTCACTGCTTCGGCCTCCCTATCTAGGGTCAGAGGCAAGAGGACTAATGTCAACTTGAAAGCCTTATGCTTTTCCAAGTGATGGGACCAAAAAACTGTGTACATCCTTAGCACAGTAAGTCACTCTGGGAAGAACTTCAGAGGACAGATGCGGGTCATTCTCAAGTGGACCCCTCAGCAGACCCTGAGGTGAGCTTATTTAGCTTCACGGTCCCAGAGGAAATCAGCTTAGTGGCAGAAAAGTTTATCTGGGTTCCTGGGGTCTGAGATTCAGGCCATGGTGGGCTGTTTCCACCACCTCGGCTGGGGATGAAACAGAACATCACAGCGGCGGAGTGTGTACGGGGGGTAGGCTCATACCATGGCAGCCAGGAAGCGGAGTGAGAAAAGAATCCTCAACCAGACTTCGAGAAACTAGCACTGGAGCTAGGTGTGGTAGCACATGTCTATAATCCCAGCACTGAGGGAGGCTGAAACAGGAAGATCACAAATTCAAGTCCTATCTGGGCAATTTAGCAAGACCCTGCCTCCAAATTAAAAATAAAAACAGCTAGGAGTACAGCTCAGTGTGAAGGTTCAGGGCTCAGTCTCCAGTACCACCAGAAAAGAAAGGAGGGAGGGAAGGAGGAAGGACAGAAGGAGGTATATACTGGCAATGCCAGCTACTCAAGAGCCTGGTGAGCATTTAAATTCAAGGCAAGCCTGGGAAACTTACCCAGCTCTTGTCTCAAAATAAGAAAAATTTTGAAGTGTTGGAGGTATAATGCACTAGTCCCTGGATTTTGATCTCCAGCACCAGAAAAGAAAGAAGTAAACAAAACAAAACAAGAAAACACAAAAAACACAAAAAAAGAAACTAACACTTACCAAGTTTGGGTGTGATACCCAGGAAGAATTTAAATATTAATTATACTAGCACTTTTGCAACTATTTATTCGATTGTTTTTTCAAAGACTGCAATAAAAACAACACATTGCTAGAGATTGAAAGCTAATAAGAATGTGTCTGTCTTTAAATGGGCTTAAAAAGATTTGAAAAACTGTAGAACATTTTTAACCTAATTTTGTTTCTAATTTGATTTTTTTCATTAAAAATGTTATTCATATTACATGTAATCAGTTTTTTTAGTAAATGAAAAATTTAGATATCTTCAGTTTTAATTTCTAAAACACATACAAACAAAAACTCTCTAGACTCTTCAATAATGTTTAAGGCAAGAAGGGTCCTCAAAACAAAATCTGTACCCTGGGCGGTGGAGCACTTACGGACGCACGTTGTGAGGCCCAGGGATCAGCCCCTAGCACAGGAAAAACAAAACCAAATCGCTGATCTAGTCAGACCTTTGCTTCAAAGTAGGACTTTTTTTCCTCATTACTATACTTTGTCCAGGTGCGAAATGGGTTGACTGTGAGCTACATTATAGCACTGAACAAAAGGGAGAGCTAAGATTAAACTATAAAGGGGTTCAGAGCCAAGAGCGGTGGTGCATGCCTGTAATATCCCACTCTGGGAGGCTGAGGCAGGAGAATCAGAAGAGGCTCAGGTTCTGATTCTACAACTACTTTAAATATTCTATTTCTTATGGCACAAAATATGCTCAACAAAGACAGCAAAGCAGGTGCCAAAAACTGTTCATTAGCTATTCACTGGATATTCAGTTATCACTAAGTCAGATTTAACAGCATGCGTGAAACCAAATGACAAACATGAAAGTAGTCATTCCTGTCTTAGGAAAAAAATCCCTAATACTACTGGTTTAGCCAACTATTGCTGGTAATTTAGTATAATTAGACATACACAGCAAACAAGTAGATCAGAATTTGCCTTTAAATTTTTTATTACAAAAAGAAATAAACTACTGCTAATCTATGTTTTCTTTTTACAGTTAAGCATTTAAGGAATACTCATTTTGATTAATCAAATGAAAAATAAAGATATTTTCAATGCCTCATAACATCTCCCTTCAATTTGCCATATTTCTTACATTTACCCTCCAAATAGCAAATCCTTTCTGCTACAAATACCCTTGATGTAAAAATTCTCAGTTTAAGAAAAGTGTTTTATTCACATAAACCTTTGTTATATTATACGGAGGGTAAATACCAAAAACATAAAAAGATTATCCCTCACATGCTGTCAGAAGGCAAATGATATTATCAAAGAAAGGCACACAATAAACTTGAAATATATCATCTGACTACTTCAATAGAACATTTTAACCATGGTGCTAGGACTGCCCACATTAGTGGGATGGATTTTCAATCTCTAGAAACATTAATCCAACTTTTAGTAATCATGACTTTTAATTAAGGAACAAGAGGGCCGGGGATACAGCTCAGTGGCATAAGCGCCTGCCTGGCAAGCACAAGGTCCTGAGTTCAATCCCTGGTACCACAAAAAATAAATAAATAAATAAGGAACAAGAAAAAAATATTCCCAGTACATGTAGTTGTGAATAACCAAATACTATAAAAAGGTTCAAAATACAAAGGTAATGAAACAAAACAATTTTTTAAATATATTTACTAAAACTCATAAATCTACTTCATTTCATAGGAATAAAAGCACAATGAATTAAAACTATCCACATGTTAGGATATAATTATAAAGAAAAATAGAAAAAAATTTTGAAAAAATTATTGCTACTCAGAGCAAAACCTGAGTCTCTTAAAGAGAAAAAGAAATGTTACGTTAATTAAATCTTCAACTTTTTGAAAGTCTAAAATTAAAATTATGGAAACAGGAGAGAAAAAAACATTTCATCTTTCTAAAAGGAAAAGAACAGCTTTAACCAACTACCTTTAAAACGACAATGATAAAAAAAATTTTCTCCTTCGCATCAGTGGGCGGCCGCGTCCAAATCCAGACTCTGCCGGCCGACCGGCCTGCGGCGCTGACCTGCAGAACAGTTGTGCTCCCGCATGGACAAGCGCAACTTCTCGGTAACGATTCTCCGCACCATGCTCGCTAGTAACACTGACTCGTTCCTGTGCTCCACCAATCGACCTGCTTTGAGCTAAATCCCAACCCCAATCAGAAGGTGGCAAAGCTGCATGAAAACAGCAAAAAAGTCCATCACTACATGGAACCTGAAGCGTACAGTGCTGACGCTGAGACAGACAACCACGGCTTCCAGGAGGCAATTTCAGTTGCGCCTCTTGGCTCAGCAAAATGGAAATATGATCTCTGTCTCTCCCTCTCTCTCTCTCCTTTCTTTTCTTCTTTTTTTCTGGTAACGCGGACTGAGCTACATCCCCAGTCCATTATTCATTTATTTATTTAAATACTTCATCTTGAGATTGGGTCTCACTAAGTCACTAAATTGCTCAGGGTGAACTTGAACTTGAGATCCACCTGCCTCGGTCTCCCAGAGTGCTCATGTTACAGATATGTACCACACTCGACTTAATTCTTTAAAGACACATACTTTCTTTAGACTGCTGATTTCTTTTTCTTTAAAAAATGTGTCTTTCTACAACAAACACTGTTTCAAACTGGGCATGATGCCTAAAATCCCAGCACACTGGAAGGCTGTGGCAAGAGGATCTCACTTTCAAGCCCAGCCTGGGCAAGTTTTTTTTTTTTATTTTAAAAAATAAAAGCACAAAAACTTATCAACAAACAGACACAAATTAGCATAAGAAATAGTACAATCAAAACTGATTTACAGACAAGGTGACATGGACTCAACAATGGTTGTTGCTTTGCCTATTGATATCTTCGAAGTGTATATACATGAACACAGATACAGACATGCAAAATTGGTCAGACAATCCTCTCAACAACAGAAAAAAACACAAAAAACAAAAAACCAAAGACAAAAAATAAATAAATAAATAAATAAATAAAACCACCAATAGTTGCTGCTTTGCATACTGATATCTTCGAAGTGTGTGCTCAGGATAACACATACAGACATACAAGATTGATAGAATAACCCGTCATCAATTATTCCTTAGCATTAAGTGATATAATACAATAGTAGAACCATGTTAGCCCTCCTGCACATATGTATATACATATATACATACATACATTTTTGCCTCTTTCTTTTCTCCTTTCCCTCGTCCCATCTGTTCTTTGTTTTTGAACAGAT
>PVLD010016576.1:0-44556 GCA_004027595.1 Dinomys branickii | reverse complement strand
CTAAATTTGCATGTCTGTATATGGGTCCATACATCTACAATTCGAAGATATCAATGGATAAAGCAACAACTACTGTTGAGACCATATCACCTTGTCTATAGATTAGTTGTGATTGTACTATTTTCTATGATAATGGGTGTCTGTTTGTCAATATGTTTTTGTACTTTTATGTTTCTAAAATAAAAAAAAAAAAAGATTTGACTTGTAAATTTGGTGCTACATTGTTTGGTGCATAAATGTTTAGAATTGTTACCTCTTCCTCGTGCAGCTTTCCCCTAGCTAGTATGTAATGGCCTTCTTTATCTCTTTTGATTGTTTTTGTTTTGAAGTTTACATTGTCTGCAAACATAATAGCTACCCCTGCTTTTTTCTGGGGACCTTTTGCATGGAGAATTGTTTTCCGTCCTTTAACTTTCAGCCTGTGGATTTCCTTTTGAGTAAAATGTGTTTCCTGTATACAACATATCATTAGATTTTGTTCCTTAATCCACTCTGCCAATCTTTTCCTTTCGACTGGTGAATGGAGGCCATTTACATTAATGGTTATATGTTGGCTTATTCTAGTCATGTCATTTACTTGTTGTTTTCCTTCTTTTGCTGTCTGTTTACTTGTTCTGTTTGAGGGTTTATTTCTGTTGTTGTTCTTGGGATTGTGGTCACTTTTTTCTCTGTCTAGAATATCTTTTAGTGCTGTTTGCAATGCTGGTTTGGCACTCATGAAGTTCTTCAATTGTTCTTTGTCATGGAAATATTTTATTTCTCCATTGAATTTGAAGGATAGTTTTTCAGGATACATCAGTCTGGGTTGGAAGTTGTTTTGTCTCAGAATCTGCAATATCTCGCTCCAAGCTCTTCTTGATTTCATGGTTTCCATTGAGAAGTGTGCTGTGATTCTGATGGGCTTTCTTTTATAGGTGATCTGTTTCTTTACTCTAGCAGCTTTTAATATTGTGGTCTTTTGTGGGATGTCTGGGATCTTGACTATTATATGTCTGTATGTGGTTTTGTTCGGGTTATGGCTCATTGGGGTTCTATATGCCTCGATTAACTGTAATTCAGTATCTTTTACCATGTTTGGGAAATTTTCTGCTATTATTTCAGCAAGTATTCTTTTTATATCATTTGTGTTGTCTCCTGCTGTTTCACTAACTCCTATAACTTGAATATTATTTCTTTTTGCCTCATCTTGCAGCTGTTGGATTGATTTCTCTTGGATCCTTGATGACTTTATGAGATCCTTCCTTTCACGCTCATTAGCTGCCATGATGTCTTCAAGATCTGAAATTCTATCTTCGCCTTCATTTAAGCGGTTTTGCCAGCTTTCCGTGGAAGTTTTCAATTCCTGGCAATCTCTTTGTTCTATCTTCGCCTTCATTTAAGCGGTTTTGCCAGCTTTCCGTGGAAGTTTTCAATTCCTGGCAATCTCTTTGGATCTGTTTCATTCATGGTAATTCATTCCTAAATTGCTCTTGTAACGTTTCCATTTGTTTCCTATTTTCTTCTATTCTTTTATCTATTTCTTCTCTCTGTGTGTGGAACATTTCTTCCATTATGGTTTTCAGTTCATTTTTTGTCTGAGAGAATATTTCTACTTTAATCTCTTTTGTGGCCTGATGGAGTTGTTTCTTTACTTCGGATGTGATCATTTCCGAGATTGCAGGTATGTGACTAATTTCTGCTTTAATCTGTTCTATGGCCTGATGGAGTTGTTTTGTTACTTCGGATGTAATTGTTTCATAAATTGCAGGTATGTGGCTTATTTCTGCTTTAATCTCTTCTATGGCCTGTTGGAGATGTTTCTTTATTTCAAATGCAATCGTTTCAGAACTTGCAGGTATGTGGCTTCCTGGTTCCCCTATATCCTCACATCCAGGACTTGTTCTTGGTGGGGTTGAGTTCCAAGACTGCGTTTTGTTTTTCTGTCTTCCCATTTTTGGATATCAGATTCAAACTATTGAGCTATAAATTACCCAGGCAGTTCACCAGGCAAAGGTCCGTTGCAAAGGCTGCTCCAATGGCTCCTTCTCTTCGGGGGAATGTCCCTTAATCTTTCTGCTAAGAGTTCCACTCAAAAAGGCTGTTCAGATGCTGTTTTGTGGACTGAGCTACTCCCAACCCAGAGACCTGGCCGGGGGTGTAAACAGCTCCCCCGCCCACCCTGGGGTCCCTGCAGGCATGGGGGCTGAGCTCCTCCCCCACTCAGTGATCTGGTTGGTCGCGGGGCACAATTGGCTCACCCATCCCAGAATCCGTGCAGGCAGGAAGGTCCCAAACTGCCAATACTTCATGCTTTGCCCATGATCCGCTGCTCCCCGGCGCTTCTCTGTTTCCTCGGCGCTCTCACAGGGGTCGCCGATCGTAGCCTCTGCTGTGCCTGCAGGCTGCAGGCCAAGGAGGGCACCAGCAGCGGGGACGGGGACCCGAGCGGAACCCCGGTCCGCAGCCCGGATTAGCGCAGCCTGCCTGAGAAGTGTGGGCTCTGAGTCTGCCCCGCGCTGCAGCTGCCAAAAAGCCAATTTCTGGCCACAGCCGCCAGTGAGCTGCGCAGGTTCGGGAGGCAGGAGGGTCTGGCCCGCCACGGGCACCCTCGGGGCATGCAGACATGGTTGACCTGCTGCCCGCGCGCTGCGCCTTGCGCCTCAGGTTCCCAGCACTCCGGGCCCGCCTGCACCTCGCTGCTGCAAGTTGGGCTGTCCCGCCATGGCCCGGGCAGCGCAGAGCAACATGTTCAGTTTGAAGTTCGCAGTTGCGGACCCGGCACTTGTGCGCACCAAGCCTGTCTCGAGCTGGAGCTCTCTATCAGGGAGGATCTTTTTTTTGCTGCTCACCTGGTCATCATCCTCCCGGAAGTCTGTCCTATAATTCAGTTTTGATTGTACTGTTATTGTGCTACTTTGTGTCTCTTTGTTAATGTTCTCCTCTTTTTTTTGTTGTTGTTATTCTTTTTCTTTTATATTTTAAAAAATAAAAAATTTTTAAAAAGGGTACAATGCTCGGCCTCCCAGGCCTTCTTCTGAACTATGGGTGGAAGCCTTACTGAACCCACAACTCTTCCATTCTGCATGACTGTAAAACCCACACCATGCGGATGATGCCAATATTTGCTGTCAGCTCAAGCAGTAGCCAGGACCCTTGGATCATACCTGTAAAGGCCACTGAGTGCCTGGATGGCTGAACCAAACCCCATGAAACCAATTACCTAAGTAGCTCTTACTGAGCCTCTCTTTTTATTTTCTTTTAAATTTTTTTCTTCTATAGTGTCCCAAAGCTTGTGTGATCATCCTTTCTCTCTTTTTAAAGCATTTTTTTTTACTTTTGCACCTCTTATCCAGTGAAGGAAAGAGCTTTGCTGGTTCCTCACATGCCTCCAAGGCATCTTTCCTATATTCCTTATGGAAAGTACTTGGCTTATTTTTAATGCTAATCTTTTTGGCAACCAAACCCTCCTCAGCCAAACCTTTGGAGGCCCTTCATTTTTGAGGAAAAAGAAAATTTTTCAAATGAGATTTTTGCTCTCAATTTTTTGTATAAACCTGGCTAAAATCAGCATGCTACAACTTGTATCCATGCTATAACTTGAACATTTGGGTACTTTGAAATTTCCTCCAACAGATTAGTTCACCACCTTTAATCTCAGTCTCCTGAAAAGCATCAGGACATGAGCAAAATGTAGACACATTTTCTAAACAGAGCATAACACAATGGCTTGGAATATTAACTGTCAACAGGTCTTTGCTCAGTTTAAATCTTCTGAGCCTGGTCTTTATCATCTCCATTTCTTTTTAGCATTCTGTTATTCTGAGCTCCAAACAGAATCTCTCATCAAGCTCAGCTCACAGCATTCTAGGTGTTTCTAGATTGCATTTCTAAACCTTACCATACTCCTTCTGGAAACCAGTTCCAAAGTCTTCTGAACCACATGGTCAGGTAGTATCATAGCAATCACCCCATTTCTCAGGTACCAAAATCTGTGATAGTCATTTTCCTTGTCACTAAGGCAAAATACCCAACACCTACAATTTAAAGTAGAGAGGTTTATTTTCACTCACATTTCTAATCCACAGTGGGCCAGCTCCAAAGCAGAAAGGCCAGGGGGAAGGGCCTGGGAGGAATAAATCTTCTCACTTCCTAGAAGCCAAGAAACAGAGAGCGAAGACAGGAGCGGGGAGGAAGACAGGGCTTCCCAGGTCCAATCTTTCAATGCCAAGGTAGCTATAGTGCTTGCAGAATCCAATTACTTTTTATAAGCCCTGCCTCTGAACTCAGGAGGCTCTTCAGGGATACCCATATATGTAAACAATAACACATACAAAAAATAAAGACCAAATAGGTTTGAGAGGCAACTGCTGCCAAAACAAGAGTCTGGAAATGTGCACCATGCCACCCTGAGAAGAAATTAATCCTGGGTACTAGAGTAGTCATGTGTTTGTTCACCTGACACAAGACTGGAGCTGAACCTTAAAGTTGGCTTTTTATAACTGTAGAGCTAATAAGTGGGGTAAGGATGCCCAAAATTCAATTGCACAAAAATGAATGGACCACACCTAGAGTGACAAGCTGAGAGTAAGGCTGTAGGTCTACAATAGCATCAGGAAAGAAACAGAAGCACTGAGAAAAAGAAAGTGGAGAAGAAGGATTACAAAGGCCCAGTGTGCTGGTGCAGATAGTACCATATATGTACAAAGCTAAGATTATTTTAAAACCAAGCTGAAACTCTTTTCAGGAATGTAGCCTTTTAGCCATTCTCAAGTCTTAGGGTTGTTGATCTGCCAAGTATAGATTCTATATCTATATGCTGCTCATGGAACTTTTGCCAAGGTAAATTTCTGAAGTGACAAAAATCAGCGTAGATAGTCATGAACACATATCCCTTTTCTGGAGAGAAAACCACTCTTTAAGCAATGAAAGCTCTATGGTTTACTAAGAATCTATGTGGTTTGTCAAGGTTTAAGGAAAGAAAGCAACCCTTGTAAACGTACAGTTTTGCCAGCTGCCAGACAATGGAAGAGATATTCCAATCAAAGTTTAATTTGTTTTTTAATATGTGTTTGTGTTTCATAAGTGCTCAAATGAAGTAATTAAGTTGGATAAGACATATAGAAATAGATTTCCTAGAGATGTCACTTATTCAGGAAATGAGTTATGGATTCCAGATCTAGGGCTCTTGTCTCTGCCAGAAATTGTACCTCTGTGGGTTGAAAGGTCTTCTCTCTTTAAGAAGTTGGAGTGCATAAAAGCAGGAGATAATTTTAGAATGATTTCTTTTCAGGTACTCCTGAAATGCTCACACATTTTTTATTCTGATGATTTCCCTAGCCTGGCTAGTTTGTGAAGAATCCCTGGTGAATAGACAGATGGATTAGGGGGAAGCAATGAACATAGGAGTGATTTAAGGACCTGTCAAATAGACATAGTTGTTAGGTGGACCTAAGGTGAAAATCAGGGTTGGTAAGTCTATTCTTCCAAAAAATTCAGAATACGACCTGTTTTCTTTGGTACAGAAGAAACAGATGTTAGAGCCTTTTCGCTAGGTTATATTCACAACTGTTGATGGGGAAGTCCCTGTCATCACCCTGTTCAGTGGCATAACCAGCACTTGGTTATTTGTTTACTTAAAAGGAATTTTTATTATTTGCTTAATCTTTGTTGAAGGGAACAAAGAAATAACCTGTCTACTGCTAGACATTAGGGAAAGCCACTCCCTTCCTTGTCTCACAAAGCCCTGGCAGTCTCCTGCCTGTGTAGTGTTATCCAATCCCAAATTTGAAGTCTCATTGCCACCCCCATGTGTCATCAGATGTTGTGTCCTTGAATTTTAAGGCCCCTTCGTTGTTCAGGGTCAATATTATTGCTCCCATTTTGCACATTTTGCTCAGTAGATCAATTTTCAATTCCCAACAACTGAGCTTCCCAAATTTTTATATGATGAAACTTAACTCCAATCATATGGGCACAGAGAATATACATACCCACAAGAGCATTGTTAGATCTCAGGAAAAAATTATATTTCACTTTAAAATATGGTCCATACTAGCCCAATTATGAGAAGAATGTATTGTGTGTGAGCCTCTTTTGCATATTTAGATAGGAAAAAGTATGAGCAGTTGCCAGATAATATAATTTTCATCTTGCCAAATATCGAGCACAATTCAATGAAGAAAATGCAACTTTTGCAGTGTGATTTATGCAAGCTTATATACCCTTCATTTTGAGTCTATATGAAATGCAGACATTTATAGTTCTATAACCAGAGGAATAAAATTTGAATGTGTAGTAAAACGAGAGATGTATTTTAAATGGGCTTTCAAAACAGAACTGAGGAAGTCATCAGGAGGCCACAGTAACTAATATAATTGGTTATTTTGTTAGATGGCCACTCGGATCAAGGCCTGGCAGGCACAGGATTGAATTCAGGCTGATGGGCATGGGAGATAGAGCAGCAGATTCCTAGGAAAGATTGAAAAGCAGCAACACAGTAATGCAGGCTGGCCATAAAGTGCACCATAAAGCCAGTATGAGAAATTCCTCCTGCTGGTGTGATGCATCCTTATTTTTTTTACTTTAAAAGAAGAGCTATTTTATGATTTGGCATAGATCATTGATCATAGTGCTATTCTATTTCAAATATCTCCCAGCTGTGTTCTGTGTCAAATTTACAAAAGACATAATCATTATTTCTACAAAATATTGAAGGCTTGCAGGGCCATTTGCCCATCGGCACCTATCATTTCTAGTGTAACTCCTTTGGGCATACATTATAGAAGCACTCCCCAGCCCCATGTGATACATGGGAATGGGGCACATGAGAGAGTATTCCTTGCTGTGGTGGGTGGCTGGTGGTTTCTACTGGCCCACAGTTCTAAAAGAACTCAACATTCCAGTAGAAAGCCTGCATCTTATGCCTTGAGAGGACATATATCTGTTTTTCCTCCAAAGTCATGTGACCTAAACTGGGCCAATTAGAGGTAGTGCGTCATGTGACTCAAGCTTCACCAATCAGAGGATCACATCTCATCAGAGGAAATAGTCATTGGTATAAAGATAGCCTTGGACCAATTAGAATCCAAGCTGGACCAGTTAGAATCCTCTCAGGACTGGGTCATTCCAATCGTGTTACTAAGTGGAGGGAGATTATGTGAGATGAGGGCTGCTGGAAGTCATTTTTACTAACCATATGGAGAAAAATTTCCTAAGATGGAAGCCAAGGTAAGACAGGCTGAGCTCAGAGAAGGAAAGAAACCAAACTCTTTACCCAATTTGAGGCTCTGAATCCAGTAATGCTTCAATAATAAACTTCCTTCTCACTTTTGAGAACTAGTAAATACCTTTTGTTATTTGGTGCAGTTTGAGTTGGGTTTCTTCTGCCATCTTTCACGAAAAAGTCCTAATATACTTGAAGATAAGGAGATTACATACATTATTCCCTATTTCCAGTCTTCCTTCCAGCCTTCCTTAGAGTGTAGATTGGGGGCCATGCAATTCTTGCCATTAAATTGTGAATAAAATGATCAAAACAGAGATAGGGTACCCTCTCCATCCTTTTCTTGATTGTGTAGCTTTAGAGGCAAGGTAGTGTAGCTAGAAGAAGGCAAGGCCTGCAACAGCTGGGCCAATCAGACTGTACAGAATAGAGTCCCTTTCCAAACCATACTGTCGTAGGCTGCTATGGTTTCAGGAATAATTTGTTATGGAGGCACATGGGGTCTCTATGGGTCTATCTGTATGAGGTGGCAGTTATATATAAATTAAGTATGCCTTATAAGAAATGCTTGAGACCAGATTTATTCTTTTGAATTTTGTAATAGTTGCACATATATAATGAGATATGTTGGGAGTGGGACCCAAGTCTAAACATGAAATTCATTTGTGTTTCATACATTCCTTATATATACTGCTTGAAGATAAGTTTATACAGTGGCTTAAATTCACTGTGTGTATGTGTGTTTGTTTATGTAAATGTGTGCTTCCTGCCAGGCTGGGGATTGAAGTGAAGGCCTTGTATGTGCTAGGTCAGGGCGTTATTACTGAGCCACATCCTCAGCACTATACCTACTTGTGTTTTGAATATGACCTGTCACATGAGATCAGGTATGGGATTTTACACTCTTGTAAATGTGTGTAATTCAAAAAGATTCAGATTTTGGAATATTTTAGATTTTGGACTTCAAAATTAAGGATGTTCAACTTGTGGGGTGTGTGTGTGTGTGTGTGTGTGTGTGTGTGTGTGTTGTACTTCCCCAAGTTTGTAGCTAAGGTTCATGTCTATCAATGATATTTTTTTCTTTTATTTTTTTTTCTTTTAAAGAGAATTTTAAGACACATCGCTTTACTGAAAGGAACAGTTAATGATTAATTATTTGATCAATCTTGCATGTCTATATTTGTTTTCCTGAGAAACCACTTTGAAGATAGCAACATCTAATATAACAACCATTGTTAAGTTCCTACCACTTTGTCTGTAATTCAGTATTGCTTGCATTGTTCTTATGTTATTTTATAAACGGATGTTTGTTTGTTAAAAAAAAAGAGAGCAATTGCAAAATGCTAACAACATAGAAACAAAAAAAGCAAAACCAATACAAATGATACAGGGTTTCAGAATAAAATGGTAAGGATTAACAGTGGTTGTTATATTATACATTTTATCTTCTTTGAAGTTCAGTTTATAATGCTTCTCTATATCATAAGAAACAGAGGCAAAGAATGTCAGAGAAGATATAAAGAACCAAGAATAGGGAGACAGAACACAGTGAGACAGGGAGACGATATTATTGTGAATGAAATTGGATTCTAGAGGGACTAAATAGAGTTGCAGACTACTAATTAGAAAGGGTCAGCTTTGAACCCTCTCTGTCCAGCTGTGGAATCTACCCCAAATTACTTCCATTATTACTATTAAAAGTAGTATAAGTATTATTTAGAGGTAATACCTTTCAGATCTACTACAAATACCAGTTTCTGTGCCCCATTCCACCTTAACAAACGTAGTAGGACCCAGTCATTTTGAGTCTGATTTCTTGGGTACAGTTAAAATAGGATTTTAACAACATTCATGCCTCCTAGTCCTCTAACACTGTAGTTCACTTTTCTCTAGATTGTTAATATCCTTTGCCTGGCCACTACTGGGAGATACTAGTCTTTCTCTTCAACATTAGATCTAGAGGCCTGTCCTTCCTAGCTTATCAATTTTTTCATTAGGCACAAAGCCAGTTTAGGTCCCACAATCCCTTGTTACCAGTTCCTGGTTTTCCCTAGATTACTCACCTTGAAAAATTTCCTGAACTATTGATCCCTATTTCTAACTAATCTTCTAGCCAACATATGTCCTGAAGACCAATCTAAAAGTTCTGCAGTCTGAACCCAATTATTTTTCTGAATGTTTGAGACTGCTTTATCATTCTTATCTCCTTGAAACATTGACATTCTCCCAAAAAACCATGTTTACAAGTGATCACCTTGTGGGTTTCTAGTGAAATAGGATTGAAATGTCAAATTCACAGTAATTTGGTGGAGGAGAGTTTTTCCCTTCAGTACTTCTAACTTATATTTGACTCAGTTAAGCATCTATTACTCCAAATCTACATGCAATGTATGCCAAAGACACTCATGCAAAATATGAAATCAAGGAGAAACTGGTCATTTGGGAATATCTTGACATAAACAAAAGCATGGGAGAATATGTGGCTGTTTTGACTGAAGTTGGTGAGCTTCCAATAATGTAGAATGAGGCACAAGTACCCACAGTTTCATTACTGTAAGGTAAACACAAGGCAAAACAAAGCCCTATGGATGAATATATAACTTTCCCAAGGGGAATTCAGGGAGAAAGATTGGTACTTTCTGAATTTCCATGAAAAGATACTAACAATTGCAAGTAGGCAGGATGTTCACGCAGTCACACTTAATGGATATCATTGTGTTATGGCACAATTAGGACTCCTTATGGCCTATCACTTAAATCAGTATTTATGAAGTGCTTGAGCTGCTGATTATGAGCCAAATCTGGCCCTTTTTCCATCAGTGACTAAAATAATGGCTAAAAAGCCCATTTAGTACATCTCTGTGAACATCATGCTGTCATGAACTCCTGTCTGAGACAGTGAGTTCTACAAGCATTAATGGGTTTTATTCAACAAACATCCATTTTGTAGTCAGACAACTTTTGCCACTGACACCTGCCAATTCATAGTCTAAGAAATTGCTGAGCTTATAGACTTGCCATTTTTAAAATGAATATGTCTCATTATCTTTATTTATAGCCTCTTCCTGCTCTGCTCCAAACTATCAATCCAGAAAGCCTCTAAAGTTTCTTTTGAAAAATACTTTGTTTCTCATTTAAAAAATCTAACACGCTACTTTGCCAGTTAACAGCGGGTTGATTACTACATTAAGTTCTTATTAATTTTATTGAAACTAGAGAGTGGACAAAAATCTCAACCATATGGACCTAAACATGTATCTAAGCACAGGAAGTTTTCTCAAGAGGTTGAATGGAAGGAAGGGACCAGAGTCCTAGTTGCCATGGGTTGTGCCACTTTTCAACCATTGCCATTTGAGTGGGTCATTTTATCTCTTTGGATTTCCTGTTTCCTCAATACAAATGGGGTCATCTCAACTACATTTTCTATAAGGTCTCTTCTGTCTTGAGAGTTCATAAATTCTGGTTCTCTAAATAATTCCTTTTCTTCATGTAGATAAAAATATTGTTGCTTTCTTTTCCTGCAAAGCTTTTTTTTCTGACATGTCTGAATTAGTTAGTGCTCCTGTTTATAGATAAAACACCTGACACCTGCAATTTAAAGGAGGAAAGCTTGATTTGGCTCACAGTTGCAGAGGATTCAGTCCATGCTAAGATGGCTACAAGGCTCATCAATAGAAGAGAATAGTGGAGTAAAGCCGTTAAGCTCATGGCACATGGGAAGTATAGTCAACTGGAAAGAGCTCCTGAGAAGGTGCCAGGGACCAGGTATAGGCCCCAAGGTCACACCTCCATTATCCATCCACGCACAGCCACACTCCTAGGTAGATACAAAACCAATCTGTCTTAATTTTGCAGTCATATCATGCAAGTTCTTACTCAGCCTTCAAATTCAAGCTCAGTGTTATCGCTTCTTTGGGTCTCACTAGATAGGATGCTTCCCTTAAGCTTAAATCTTTACTTTGTACAAAGGCTGCCATTTATACTATAATAAATGTAATGGTGGGCATCATAATAGCCCTCCAACAAAATTAATGTTCTAAACTCCAGAGTCTGTGAGTGTGCTATGTTGCATTGCAGAATGGACTTTCTGGAGGTGATTAAGTCAAGCATCTTGAGATGGGGAGGTAATCCTGCATTATTCAGGAGGGGCCAATATAGTTTTTGAAAAAAGATTTTTTAGAAGAGAAGCAAGAGTGTCTAAATATGAAGTAAATGTGATGGTGAAGCCAGACATAAGTGTTATGTGTTTTAAAGTAAGAGGATGAGGCTATGAGCCAAGGAATGCAGACAGCCTCTGGAAGCTGGGAGAGTCATGGAAATGAATTCTCCCACAAAGCCTCCAAAATGAGCACAGCCTTTTCAATACATTCATTTTAAAACTTCCAAATTCCAAGTTTTAGAAGAATAAACTTGTGTTATTTAAAGCCACTAGGTTGTGGTATTCATATAGCAGCAATTAAAAACCAATACAGATACTATGATATTCAATATAGTATAATATAACCATTTGTGTGATTGTCTTCTTACTAACCAATGATGATTTTTAGGCACATTTTAATCTTTTTTTCCTTTTTGTGGTACTGGGGTTTGAATCCGGGGCCTTTGCACTGAGATATATCCTCCAGTCCCTTTTTAAATGTTTTATTTTTGAGCAGAGGTCTTGCTAAATTGGTGAGTTGCTGAGGCTCGGCTCAAACTTGTGATCCTCTTGCCTTACCCTCCTAGAGTACTGGGGTTACAGGTGTGTGCCACCATGGCTAGTTAATATTTTTATCTTTGTATTCTCAATTCTTTGAATATTATTGATATATGGTAGATACTCAAAATATATTGGTTGAATGAATGAGTAGATGAATATATGGTATCCTGGTGTACAAAGATAATGTGAAAATTTGGGGGATACATGGTCTACTCAGGCCCACACAGTAATAGGAGTGTTACTCAAATGCTACACTTTCTCTAGAATATGGTGTTTATTATGATTTATTTTGCACCAAGAATGAAACACCAAAATGGTGTACTGTATGATTGTCCCTATTGCTTCAGATGAGAACACGCTACATAAATCTAGACTCCTAGCTAGGTAGCTGTCTTTTATTTATTTATTTTTAGTACTTTTGTGTGATTTTATAAGAAAAAATTTTCAGCATTGGCAGAATATGCTACATTATACAGTTTTCCTTGGAGCTCTTTCAATGATTCAATGGTAATGCTAAGTAATCCAGATTTTGAGTAGTAAAAATATTATGTGCACTTCATCTGTTTGTTTAAAATAGGATCTCTAAACAAAATCTATACTTTGCTCAAAGTTACCAGTGCTAGTGGGTGTGAATATGCATATTTATACATCACAGTATGGAAAGGGAGGAGGGAAGTGGGAAAGATCTACCCCTATTCCTTTCAAAGGAAGATACAGCTAAAACTCCATGGCTCCTTATTATCACTGTGGAGCCATTTGGGCCATGGACAGGAAAAAAGAGTACATTTCTGACCATTAGTCCTTGTGGGAAAGCACAACCATAACTGTCATTTCAACTGCAGATGGGCATGACTGCCTCAATCTGTGTGTGAACAGCTGCTTGTTCTCCTCTCACTCTTGTTTGGCAAGTTGCTTCAGCCAGAAGGCCTTCCTATTCGGAAAGAAAGGAGTTGATTTATTGTCACTTTGTAAGAAAAGTTCCACCATTCTAAAACCCATCTCTCTGCACATGGTTCCAAAAGTGATGCCTATGGAGACGTAGATGACCCTGATATACAGGGAGAGGTTAATTTTGATTAACACAGGTGTCACTTGAACTTGGTCTTAAATACCCAGCAGAAGTATACCCAAAAACTGTATAAGAATAATACTATGGTAATAAAGACCAGCTATGGAAAGGGGCTCCAATCGCTGACCCCCATTTCCAGCTGCATCTGTGGCTGACCACTGTTATGGTTCAATGAGGCCAGAAATAGAAATTCAACAATAGCCTTTAAATTCCTTAGTTAAAATTGTCCTTTGAAACCACCAAACTCCATCTTCTCACAGCTAAAGCTAGAGGGACTTGTGACAAAAAAATCAGACTCCATCAGCAGAAGGGTCTAAGAGCTAGCTGATCACAATTACGAAGTGTCTGTATGTGGCTCTTTTCTTCAATCTGACTTTCCATTCTGGTTCTCATGCTTTGATTGCACATGCTTTAATCTCTTGGAAAATCTATTTAATCTCACCTAGAGGCTGCCGAACTCCTCTCACTACCTTTGCTCCTTGTTCCAAGTGATTGCACAGATGGAGTGAATGACAAAGGCGCCAGACTCCTTTGACTGGGATCCACTAGATCGACCTTGTAAAGGAAGCTAATAACTACTGACTACTTCATGACTTCTAGCCAGGGCCCACCAGATTAGCTCTTTGGAGAAGGCCCCTAACTGTGGTCTCCCCTACACCAACCCTTCTCAGCTCAAAGAAGCTAGGTGGAAACTTCACCCAGTCTCCCCAAACCACAGTTGGGGATAGCTCTTCGAAGGATAGGACATTATAGGCAGGTAAGTTAGATAGAAATTAATAGGCAGTGAGATAAGAGTAAGCCTTTGAGGGAGTCAGTGCAGATGAGAACACATCAAAACTGTGGCTGGAGATGCCTCCGAGAAAGGCAAGACCTTGAGATCAAAGTCGCAATGGCTGGATTTATAGACTTCCCCCTAAAGGATGCATGGAAGCTTGAGATTATACTGTAATTGGTACCACCCTTTGGATTTCCTACAGAGATAGACCATTACATCACTAGGGGTGGGCCATCCTCTCTCACCCAGCAAAACTAAAACTAAAACTAATACTAAAATGACTAAGATCAAAAACAAGACTAAGACTATAGATTACTGACCCAGGTAAATGATGTTACCTATATGCCCCTGCTACATGCCCTGCTTCCCTATTGGATCATTATTAGCTAAGTGGCTATAGTTGTAATCTTATTGGTTGATTATAATTTGACCCACATTGTACTCACATCATGATTTTGCTCTATAAAACATTCTTGGAAAAGTGATCTTGGTGGCAATTTACTGGGGACTCCCTCCTGTCTCTTGGAAGCTATTTCTAACCCCTAGTTTTAATTTTTTGTCTTCTTTTGAGACAGGGTCTCACTATGTAGTTCAGGATGGCCTTAAACTCACTGAGTTGCCCAGGCTGCCTTGAACTCATGGCAGTCCTCTTGCCTCAGCCTCTAGAGTGCTGGGTTTACAGGTATGTGTCAGGCCCTGACTCTCCATTTTTATTTCCCAATAAACACTTCCTAGTCTTAAAAAAAATAATTAGAACTGGTTGCACTGAATGAGAAAAGTCTACAAATGCCTCTTTCAGGGATGTGCTTGAATTCAAGTGGTTAGGTCTCCCTGTGATTGTTGGAAGAAATATGTCAGTGTTTTAAATTTTGCTTTTCATCAGACAATGCATAGCTAAAATCTCATTTATATTTGATGATAGAACATCTTTAGGAACCATCAATCCACATGTAGTTTTGAATTTCTAGTACTCAATGGTTCAACAAAGAACAATAAGCTGCAGTATGTTTCTTCAACTGATTTTTTAGTCTTAAAGAGGAAATCAGACAACATCCATATCAGGGAAAAATAAAAAACTAGAGTACAAGACACATATCCTAGATATTTCTGTGGAAAAGGCTGTAAACAATATTAAATAATTTGAGGATCAAAATATACATTTACTCTCTTATCAGCCTGACAAACCATTTTTTACTTACATTATTTCATTCTTACTAGATATGGCCATGAGCAAGAAAGCAATATGCAAAAATAGCATGTTTCAATTTTGCTATTATGACCACATACTTTGCTCCTTGTTCCTTGTGTGCTACACAATATATTTAAGAGATTGTGAACCCAATTTTTATAATTTTAGCAATGTGACAGTTTAGGTTCATCTTCTGTGCTTGTCATTTCATCATTCAGGTCTCAACTCAAGATTAACTCTGCAGAGAGAACTTCCTGAGAAGCCCAGTCTACTATATTCTTCTAACCTGTCACAGCCATAGTATGCTGTCTAATATTGTGCATGGACCTTATTTCAATGTGAAATTATTTTTCCCATTTATCTATGTGCTATCTTCTAGCCCACACTAGGAAGGAAATCATGTAAAAGGTGAAGCTCATCTGCTTCTACAGATAGATCCCAAGTGCCTAAATGAACTGACTGTCTGGTGGGACCTTCTCTGATACTTGTGACTGAATTCATGATATACAAATTTTTAGTCTCTGTGTAATTTTTAATTAAAATAACATAGAGAAAACTACCCAAAACATAATTTATAGTGGCTAAAACTTGGAAACGTTAAAATAAGAAGCATCAAATAAAAATCAGCTGAAGAATAAATTTTATTGGTAACATGAAAATTCAAAAAATGGATCTGAAAGGAATTAACTTGGTTGAAGTAACTGACATAAAATAGACAACGGCTAAAACTGCCAATGGAAAAATTCATCCTTGAATAAAAGGTAACAGAAGAACCACATCTTCTAAACAAAATTTTATGTGTAAAATCTGACCCTAGACAATTGCACATGGTTTAAGTGAGGGTCATAAAAGAAAACTCATAATAGAAGAAGGTATGAAAGGCAGAATTTGATGTTTGGGAGAAAAGCTTGATGGATAAATCAAATATTCATCATAAAATTCATGAGAAAGAATTGATTTTGGAAAAAACAATTTTGGTTAAAGGAAAATAGAAATTGCTTAAATGATTTATATAGAATATTGATTAAATAATGAAATTAGCTTAATGTAGTTTGATTTAAAAACACTTTCTTGGCAAAATGGTGATATAATTATGATTAAAATTACAGTGTTCATAAATATGGATTCCATATATTCTTATGGTAAAATGATGAAATAACAACTTCCTGCAGTCTGGCCACATACATAGTAACAGAGCAACATAAATAATAAAGCTCTAATGTAGGAAGATAAACAACAATAAAATAGATCAGTGTATAATGTGCTAAGCATTAAAAAAATGTCATTATGGGCATGCCAAGGGAGACTTCTCAGAAAACAAGGCAGCATTATCCAGCTGGGCAGCCTTGGGTGAGTCACTCAGCTCCTCTGGCTCTTAGATACTCAACAAGAGTTTGAGCTACAAGTTTAGACTACAGTCAGTCCCAGAGAGGGGGGCGAGAGAAGGTGAACGTTACTGAACATGCATTTGTGATTGAATGAAGAAGCAGAAATGGAGTAATAAGACATAACCAGCTAACCTTCATGGGATGCTGATCTTTAGAGGTTAGAAAGAGGACAAGCCCAGTAAAAAGAGGCAAAGAAATGAGAGAATAGGATACAATGTAAGAGACTCTGAACACCCAGGCATATTTGAAAGGAGAGAATCAAATACTATGGGGAATAATGTCAAGACCAAATGAAGGCTCTTGAATGTGGCTTGAACTCTGAAATGAAGACAGTAGCCATGGGAGATAATAAGAGGTGGTAGTCATTGAGAATGAGAGAACATTGGGAGCTTAAGGGCAGGTCTTTTGGTGAGAGACTTTTTAGTATCCTGGGGGAAAACACTGGACTTGAGCAGGCAGAGGCAATAGGGTTACTGTACTTGTCCACCTGTTCAAACCATAGGTAGGCTAAGGGGTGTGATGTTAGCAATGACCTAACCGGGGACTACCTTACTACTGGGACTCTTATTTTTTTGGTCCCTCTCTACATCTCTTTGAGTACAGTAAGTCCCCAACTTGTGAATGAGTTCCATTCCAGGAGAATGTTCATAAGTCAGATGCATTTGTAAGTCCAACAAAGTGAGTCTAATACACCTTTGACACAAATACACTATGTATATTGCTTCATGCTTCCTAGTGTCCCCTCCATATCACCAGTGCCTTGCCTCTTGCTTCTGGATGTCCTGGGCTCTGATTGAGCACTGTACTACTGTACACTATTGCACTGTACAGTAAGCACACAGCAGCACAACTATGACAATGTCTGGCAGACACATGAGCTACTTTCACAATTTGTTTGCATCTGTGAATGTTCGTAATGCAAGTTCTGTTCTTAGCTGTGAAAATTCACCATTCAAATGTACCTAAATCAGGAAATTATTGTATTGGCTTTATTTTCTCTTACTGTATACTACCTTCTTATGCATGGCAGAAGAAATTATGGTTGGTCACACTTTCCTCTTGGCTTATCACCAAAGGAGTTTCCTTAAAACACATTCCAGTGTTAATCAGAAGAGATCTAGAATAGCAAAAGCAGTCCTGGGCAACAAAGGGAAGACAGGAAGCATCACAATCCCTGACTTGAAAGTATATTACAAAGCTACTGTGATAAAAACATGATGGTACTATTAAAAAAAACAGACCTGTGGATCAATGGAACAAATTAGAAGATGCAGACACAACAACAAACACACTTAGCCACCTTATCTTTGACAAAGGAGTCAAACATGTTCACTGGAAGAAAGAGTCTCTTTAATGGTGGCAGAAAAACTGGCTTTCCACATGCTGAAGACTAAAACTAGACCCATGTCTTTCATCATGCACTAAACTAAAGTCAAAATGGATCAAAGATCTAAATATTAAAACAGAAACACTAAATCTATTGGAAGAGAAAATAGGTAGAAATCTTGAAGACATAAGGGTACACAGAGAGTGCCTGAACAAAAACCAAACTACATGGAGAAATACTTCAAAGAATCAACAACTGGGATCTCATCTTATTGAAAATGTTTTGCACATCAGAAGAAATAACCAACAAGGTAAAAAGGAAACCCATGAATTGGGAAACAATTTTAGCCAACTGTCCTTCAGACAAAGGACTTCTATCTAGAAAATAGAGAGTTTTAAAAAATCAAGCCCCCAAAATTTGAAGGCCCAATCCAAAAATAGGCATCTGAGATGAAGGCATACTTCTCAGATGAAGAAATACAAATGGAAAATAAATACATGAAGAAATGTTCAACATCATTAGTCATCTGAGAAATGCAAATTAAAACAACACTGAGATTCCATCTCACCCAGAAAGAATGGCCATCATCAAGAAATCAACCAATAACAAATGCTGGGGGTGCTGTGGAGGAAAATCAACACTTCTCCAGTGCTGGTGTGAGTGTAGACTGGTGAAACCACTGTGGAAATCAGTGTGGAGGTTCTTCACAAAACTAGGATTAGAGGCCTTACTTAACTCAGCTATTCCTCTTCAGAAAATCTGAAAACAGTATACCATAGTGATATATGTGCACCTATGTTTATAGCAGCACAATTTGTCATAGCTAAATCTTGGAAACAACTCAAATGCCCATCACTGGAGTAATGGACAAAATGTATAAATGTATTTTTATACAATACAATATTACTCAGTTATATAGAAGATAAACTTGAGGCTCTTATAGGTAAATGGATGCAACTAGAGACCATATTCATAAGTGAAATAAATCAGACTTGCATGTGTGAACATCTTATTGTCTCCCTAATGTAAAAACTTGAAAAAGTAAATAAAACCCACAAGGCACAATAGATATTGTGACAGGAAAAGAAATTGCTCAGAGAAGGAACATCTGGGATGAGGGAAAGGAGAAGAGAAAGAAAGAAGGGAAAATATGTATATGAATATACAAGGATCTCTGGGATAATTGTATTGCTGATGTCTATTGGTTTATTGAAAGGAAAAGTTAATGCTTAAATTGTTTTTGACCAATTTTGCATGATTATATCTGGTAATCTGCACAACTAATTGGAGGACAACAATATGCAATATAAAAACCATTCTTGAATTCCTACCATCTTGTTTAGTGAAGCTCTGAATCATTTCTAATTTTTAAAATTATTTTTATTCTCTTTAATTGTTTGGTCAATCTTGCATTCTTACATCTGGTAATCTTAGTAACTTTGCTGAAGATAACAATATGTAATAAAGCAGCCATTGTTAACTTCCTATCATCTTGTTTTGAAATTCTGTATTGTTTTTGTGTTTTGTTTTGTCTTTGTTGCTATTTTATTATTGTTTTTTTTCCCTCTCCAAAATAAAAAATAAAAGAAGTTCCAGTGTTAGAAATCCCAGAGCAGCACTGACTGGACACTCACCATTGTCAAGAGGAGACAAGAGGACAATGTATTCTCCAAAAGAAAAGAGATTGCTGATTCCTCTGAAGCAGACGAGGGTGGGGGAGACAGAATGCCATGTTCACTGCATGCAGTTAGAAAATCTAAGTGCTTTTTAAGATTAAAGAAAAGAAGAACATGCGTAAAGGCAGGAGGAAATGACGTTGAGGAGATAGAAAAATGCAGGAAAGATAAATTAATCAGAATGGCTTACATTCACAATGAAGCACTCTTCCTTTCTACTTAGTTTCAGTCTTTTCCTGACTTCTTCACTCTTGCACTCTTCTAGTTTGGTGATCCCACTGACTATCCCTCCTGATTCCCTCCCTAGTGCCAACTCTATCTTCCCTTCTGATTCAGCTCTTCACCTGCACTTCCCTGATGATCATGGTTCGCCTTGGCTCTGCACATCTAGGAAATGCCTAGAGCCTTGTACCCTTTCCATTCCTCTTTTCCTGAGGAAGCCTGGCAAATGAGAGTCAGGTCTCTCAAGATCCAGAAAGGGATGGACTCTGGAGCCAGAATGGAGAATTTGGTAAAGAAGTCTTAGGTCAACTAGTAGGAATAAATAAATGATTAAATGGTCTAGGGGTAAAAGAAATGGGTGAAAGTGAAGTAAAAATGAATGAGTAGTTATGTTTTGAGGATGACATTATTACCTTCAGGAAAGTAGAAGTCAAGGCTATCCACTGTTGGGAAGGATAGAAAATACAGGAACTTAGGGAATATATCAGTATCTCAGGACTATTGTAATAGGCTACTGTAAACAGCACTTTATTCTCTGACTGTTCTGGAGGCCAGAAATCTAGTCAAACTGGTTTTAAGGACTTGTTATTTCTGAAGGCCTGAGGGGAGACTCTCTCCTTGTTGCCTCCCGTTTCTGGTGACTGTTGGTATTCTTTCTTCATGACTGCATTATTCAGTCTTTGCCTTTGTCTTCACATGGACTTCTCCATGGATGTGACTCAAATTTTCCTCGTTCTCACTTCTCATTGGATTTAAAGCTCACCCAGATAATCCATCATCTGGATACTTAATTTAATTGTATCCTTTCTTGAATAAGGTAACACTCACAGATTACATAAATTAGAGTATGTACACATATGCTTTGGGGAGACACACCACTCACTTCCTATAACGGGGAAAGGAAAATTTCAGCCCTAATACAGAAAGGCAGCCTTGGAGCGTGCGAGTGAAGGATAAATATGATTACTGAAAAGAAAATGGTCAAGTTGAAGTAGGACACTTGTATTTTTCATAGATCAAGACTGTGACTCTCCAACAGATTTAGAGCCTACATACAAAAGAGATCAGTCGACAATGAGGGTGTTTATAAGTAGATTTAACAGAGAGTAAAGAGAAAGAAAGAGCTACTCTTTCCTACTTCCACTACTGCACAAAAGATATCTGTCTATTCAAGTGAAATATACATATTAAATTGCCTTAAAAGTGTAATAAGATAAGAAGGCATACTTTTTATTTCCTTCCCCCATCCCCACATAGTACTTTACTCTCTATCCCAGGTATATTATTACTATCTCACTCTACCCTCATTCAACTCTCCCACACATAAAATTCTAAGTCAATAACGCTTACAAACTATAAATAAAATGAAAATCTTTCTTTTAGCAAATCTAAACATTTTATTCATGACTGATGCCTGCCATGAGCACAGGTCCTGAGTAAAATAGTGAAAAAGTCTCCAGATCTCCCCTGGCTCTAAAATACCCTGGTGGCAGACAAACTGCCTATATCATAAGATTCTAAAAAGCGTTAGAAGATTCTCGTTTAGTGGTGAGGCCAGAGATAGCTCAGAATGCAAACCTCTGGGTCACCTTTCCAGGGCAACCCTCAATAGATCCACCTGATCTTAGAAGGCTTGCTGTGGAAGTGAAAAGGCACAGGTTACTTCACAGGCCAGCAGATCTGTGATTTTTAAAGTTCGTTTTTGCCCTTTATCTTTTTGTATTTTTTAAAAGCAGCATAGCTCTCTCCTCAAACAAATATTTATATCAAACAGACAAAAATGAAGCTTCCATGGCTGAGGTGAGGGACTTGCCTGCCCAATAGCTAGCGCCGTTTCCCATGCCCTCCCGAGGACAATGTCTGAGCGCATAGACCCCTGAGCCCTTGCAGGAACAGGCTAGAAGCAGCTGCTGCTCTGGAAGGGTATGGAGCAGGCTAAGCACGCAGAGAACGCAGGCAGCTCTTCTGGTGCAGGAAGTTCTGGGTCTTCTCCATGAGGAGTCTGACTCAGATTCAGATTCCATACATTCATTTTACTATTGAAAGTGAAGAATCATGAAATATTTATGTTGTGAGTGACTTTAGATAGTCCAGTGTGATCCCTTTGGGTTAATTCTGGTAATATTCATCAATAACTAACTCTAGTTCAACTGCTCCTTCCAACAGGAACATGTAACTTCTTTTTCCTGTGAATTGTGGCTAGAACAACGTTAAAAATATGGGATGTAGAAATTTCCAGGAAAATAGTTTTATTTTCATTAGTGCGGACATCTTATCATTTTTTATTTAATTTTATTTTAAAGAAAGTAGTAAATGAGAAACAAACAAACAAAAGAATAGCAGCATACCAGTATCACAAACATAAACAAACCAAAGCAAGAACATTCAAAGTGATACAGGGTTTCAAGATGAAATAATATAAAATTAACAGTGGTTGTTATATTATATATTGCTATCCTCAACTATGTTGCTCAGTTTATCAGATATAAGAATGGAAGATTGTTCAAACCATCAAAGAGAATAAGAAAATAATTCTTAGATAAAACATTAGCAATAATACAGAGTTTCACGAGACAAGATGGTGGGAATTCTCCATAGTAATTTCATTGCATATTGTTACCTTCAAATCAGTTGCCCAGACTACCAGATACAATCATGCAAAACTGATCAGAACAAAAAATTTTAAGCATTAACTGTTCCTCTCAACACATCGCCAGACGTCAGCACCACAGCCATTGCAGCCGTTCATACATACATTTGTATTTTGTCTTCCTTCTTTATTTTCTTCTGTCCTTCATCCCAGTCATTCATTCCTTTGAGAAATTTCTTTCTTTTTCCTATCATCTATTGTATGTTTTGAGTTTTACTTATTCTTTCAGTTTCATACACCAAGGAGACAATATGACTTTTACACATGTGGGTCTGATTTATTTCATTCATGAGTGTGGTCTCAAGTTGTATCCATTTACCTACAAAAGCCTTGAGTTTATCATTTTTATAGCTAAGCAATACTCCATTATATAAAAATACCACATCTATTTTATCCATTTCTCAGTGGATAGGCATTTGAGTTGTTTCTAAGATTTAGCGATAACAAATTGTGCTGCATAGTATCACTGTCATATCATGTTTTTAATTCTTCTGGGGAGATACCTAGAAGGGGAGTAGCTGGGTTAAATGGGACTTCCAATCTTAGTTTTGTGAGGAATCTCCAAACTGATTTCCACAGTGATTTCACCAATCTGCACTCCCAGTAGCAGTGGAGTAGGGTTCCTTTCTCTCCACAGCCTCTCCAGCATTTGTTATTGGTTGATTTCTTGATGATAGCCATTCCTTCTGGGGTGAGATGGAATCTCAGTGTTGTTTTAATTTGCATTTCTCAGATGACTAATGATATGAGCAATTTTTCATTATTTATTCACCATTAGTATTTCTTCATCTGAGAAGTGTGTATTCATCTTAGATGCCAATTTTTGGATTGGGTCCTTGAATATGGGGGGCCTAATTTTTAAAATTCTTTATATGTCCTAGACAGAAGTTCTTTGTCTGAGAGGCAGTTGGCTAAATTTTTTTCCCAATTTGTGAGTTTGCTCTTTACTCCATTATATTAGTGACTTTTTTAGATGTGCACAACCTTTTCAGTAAGATGAGGTCCCAGTTTTTGATTCTTTGAAGTATTTCCCTTGCAGTTTGGTTTTTGTTCATGAATTGTCTGCCTACCCCAATGTCTTCAAAATTTTTACCTACTTTCTCTTCCAATAAACTTAGTGTTTCCATTTTAATAGTTAGATCTTTGATCCATTTTGACTTTAATTTAGTGCATGGTGAAAGACCTAGGTCTAGTTTTAGTCTTTGGCAGGTGGAAAGCCAGTTTTCCCAGTACCATTTATTAAAGAGGTTATCTTTCTTCTATTGAACATGAGTGACCCCTTTGTCAAAGATAAGGCAACTGAATGTGTTTGTAGTTGTGTCTGTAACTTCTAATCTGTTCCATTGATCTTAAGGTCTGTTTTTGTGCCAGTACCATGCTGCTTTTATCACAGCAACTTTGTAATATAATTTAAAGTCAATAATTGTGATACCTCTTGCCTTTCCTTTGTTTCCCAGGATTGCTTTTGCTATTCTAGGCCTTTTCTGGTTCCAGATAAACTTTAGGAATGTTTTCCCTAGATCTGTGAGTTATACTAATGGTATTTTAATTGGGATTGCATTGAATCTGTACAACAATTTTGGGAATATGGCCATTTTCACAATGTTGTTTCTTCCTATCCATGAGCAAGGAATATCCTTCCATTTTCTGATATTCTCTTCAATCTCTTTTTTCAGAGCACTATAATTTTCACTGTATAGATCTTTTACTTCTTTCATTAGATTGATTCCTAAGTATTTCATCTTTTTAGATACTATTGTGAAAGATGTGGTTTCCCTAATTTCTCTCAGTCTGTTTTTTGCTTGTGTACAGGAGTGGTATTGATTTTTGGGTGTTAACTTTGTATCCAGCTATGCTACTGAATTTGGTTATTAAATCCATAGCTTTTTGGTGGAGTTTTAGGGGTCTTTTATGTAGAGTATCATGTCACCTCTGAATGATGATAATTCCACTTCTTCTTTCCTACCTTTATTCCTTTTATTTCTCTCTCTTGTCTAATTGCTCTAGCTAATATTTCCAGAATTATGAGTAGGAGTGGTGACAGTGGACATTCTTGTCTTGTTCCTGCTTTTAAAGTGACAGCTTTCAGTTTTTGACCATTTAGTATGATGTTAGCCATTGGTTAATCATAGATGGCTTTGACCAGCTTGAGGTAAAGGCCATCTATTTCTATTGTCTGTAGGGTTTTTGTCATGAATGAGTGTTGGGTTTTATCAAAGGCTCTTTCTGCATCGATGGAGATGGTCATGTGATTTTTGTCTTTAGCTCTATTGACATGACGTATTACATTAACTGATTTGTGTATATTGAACCATCCTGCATTCCTGGGATGGATCTCACTTGGTCGTGGTGTATAATCTTCTCGATGATTTGTTGCATTCTGTTTGCTAGTATTTTATTGTGAATTTTTGCATCTATATTCATTAGGGAGATTAGCCTGTAGTTCTCTTTTTTGGTTGGGTCTTTCTCTGGTTTAGATATTAGGATAATACTTGCCTCCTTCCCTTTCAGTTTCATTAAAGAGTTTGAGAATTGGTGTTAAATCTTCTCTATATTTCTTCTAGAATTCAGCTGTGAATCCATCAGGACCTGGGCTTTTCTTCGTTGGCAACTTTTTAAAAATTACATTCTGAATTTCACTGGCTGGGATTGAGTTATTCAGGATTTTTATATCTTCTTCACTCAGCTTTGGTAATTCATATGTATCTAGAAATCTGTCCTTTTCCTCTGTGTTTTCTACCCTATTGGAGTAAAGATTTTCAAAGTAGGTATTGATGATCTTCTGAATTTCTTCAGAATCTATAGTGATTTCATCCCTTTCATTCCTTATTGCGTGTATTTCAGTTTTTTCTCTCCTTTTTTTGATAAGGTTTGCTAGGATTTTATCTATTTTGTTTATTCTTTCAAAGAACCAACTCTTTGATTCATTAATTCTTTTTATTGTTTTTTAGTCTCCATTGTGTTAATTTCTTTCCTGTCTTCTTTGAGCTATGGGTTTGGCTTGCTCTTCTTTCTCTGGGATCTTGAGGTGTAGCATAAGATTGTTTATTTGTGCTTTTTCTTTTTTCATGAGGTGGGAATTCACCACCATAAATTTCCCTCTGAAGACTGCTTTCATTGTGTTGCACAGGTTCCTGTAGGTTCTATGTACATTTTTGTTTGATTGTAAACAGTGTTTAATTTCTAGTTTGATTTCATCTGTGACTCATTGGTTGTTCAGGAGGATGCTATTTATGGAGTTTTTGTGTTTTCTTTTGTCATTAATTTCCAATTTAATTGCACTATGGTCTGATAGTATACATGGGATAATTTCAATTCCTTTGCATTTATTTAAACATGTTTTATGTACTAGCATATGGTCTATTTTAGAGAACATCCCATGTGCAGCTGAGAAGATTGTGTTGTCTTGTGTTGTTGGATGTAATACTCTGTAAAGATCTGCTAAATCCATATGTTCACAAGTTTGGTTAAATTTTGTTTTTTCTCGCTGATTTTTTGTCTAGTTGATCTATCTCTATGTGACTATGGTGTGTTAAAGTCCTCTGTTATGATTGTGTTGCTGCTTATTTCATTTTTCACGTCTGTTAAAATTTCTTTTATATAGTTGAGTGCTCCTATATTTGGTGCATAGATGTTTATGATTGTTACCTCTTCCTCTTGCAGCTTTCTCCTCATAAGTATGTAGTGACTTTCTTTATCTCTTTTGATTGTTCTTGGTTTGAAGTTCATCTTGTCTGTAAACAGAATAGCTACACCTGCATTTTTCTGGGTTCCTGTCACATGGAGTATTGTTTTCCATCCTTTAATTTTAAGTCTATGATTTTCTTTTTGAGTTAAATGTGTTTCTTGTATACAGCATATAGTTGGATTTTGTTTCCTAATCCACTCTGCTAGTCTGCTTCTTTTGGTTGGTGCATTGAGACCTTTTAGATTGATAGTTATAACTGATATGTACTGGCTTATCTTTGTCATGTTATTTTCCTGCTGTTGGATCCTCTTTTTTACCTCTTTTAATTGTGTGCTCTGCTTGGTGGATCCTTTCTGTTGTTGTTCTTGAAATTCTGGCCTGTTTTATCTCTTTCTACAGTATCTTTTAGTACTCTTTGTAAGACTGGTTTGGCACTCACAAATTTCTTCAGTTGTTCTTTATCATGAAAATATTTTATTTATCTATTAATTTTGAAGGATAGTTTTTTCAGGGTACATCAATTTGGGTTGGAAGTTCTTTTCTTTCAGTACCTGAAATACTTCACTCCACTGCCTTCTTGCCTTGATGGTTTGTGTTGAGAAATCTGCTGTGATTCTAATGGGCTTTCCTTTATAGGTGATCTGTTTCTTTTTTCTAATAACTTTTAATATGCTGATCTTCTGTTGAGTTTCTGGGATCTTTTGATCACTATATATCTGGGTGTAGATTTATTTTTGTATGCCTCACTTATCTCTATCCAATTCTTTTCCTATGCTTGGGAAATTTTCTGCAAATAGTCATTTTATATTATTTGTGTTGATACCTGCTGTTTCACTGATACCTCTTAATCTGACATTGTTTTCCTTTGCTTCATCTTGCGGTTGTTGAATTGTTATTTCCTGGTTCCTGGTTGTTTTTAAGAGATCCCTCCTTTCACATTCATTAGTGGCAATGCCGTCTTCAAGGTCTGAAAGTCTGTCTTCAGCTTTGTTCAGGTGGTTTTGCCAGCTTTCAGTGGAATTGCTAATTTCCTGGATATCTGTTTAGATCTGTTTCATACCTTCTAGTTCCTTTCTATATTATTCACTCAGGGTTTTCATGTGTTGTCTGTGCTCTTCTATTTTCTTATCACTGTCATCTTTGGATATGCTGAACACTTCTTTCATTATTGTTGTCATTTCTTTTTTTACTTGAGACATTATTTCTGATCTGATGTCTTCTACGGCCTGATGGAGTTTTTATTTACTTCAGCTGTTATCATTTCAGAAATTTCATGTGTATGCCTTCCAGGTTTTTCTGTGTTGATGTCTCCTGGACTTGTTTTCGATGGTGTCGAGATCTGGGAATGCATTTTACTCCTTTGTTTTGTCATTTCTGAAGATTCAGAGGTTCCCTGGAGCACAGCCTCACTCTCTTGATTGTGTGTGAGTGGCGGGGAGAGTTCCTGAAGATCCCCAGTGCTTAGTGCAGCTTCTGTGCTTGTGAGCAGTGACAAGGTGGGGTCTCAGAATCTCCCAAACTTTCTTTCTTTCAGTTGGTATCCAGGTTTGTGTGAGAAGGGCAGGAGAGGCTCACTGGAGTTCCTGAAGCTGTGTGGGGTTTGGCGCATCTTCCACAAGAGTAGGGAGGATTCAGGTCATTTTTTACTGAGGCTTCAGATATTGCCCAGGACAGAGCCTGCTTCCTACACTGGCAGGGAAGGAGTGAGGGTGGACTCCCCAAGGGTACTGATTCTATCCAGGGTTCAACTGGGCTCCCAGAGTGGTGCGGGTTGTTCTTGGAGTGACCATCAAAGCCCCAGAAGTTGTCCAGGGCTCCACGTGCCTCACAGGCTGGCCAGGGAGGTGCAGTGGCAACTCAGTGGGCTTCCTGAAGATATCCGGGGCTCAGCCCAATGCATCTTACCATTTTTGAGAATGCTCATAGTCTCAATTAAAGCCTCCAAAGAAGGGCAAGTAGCAGGCCAGGCTCCAAGTCATCCTAATGGCCTCATCTCCATCAAACTGTTCTCTAAAGAACATTTCTGCCTTCTTTTCTGCCCATTCCTTCAAGGTGTTTTTCTTTTCATTACCAAACTTCTTTGCCCTAAGCCAAGAATGTTTTTCTTTACTTGAAATCTGTTTATTTCTCAATCATATTACATGCCCAAGATAGTACAGCCTCAAAAGATCTGTTTTTACTTCATTTCAATTGACAATTTTCCCTGCTTGAATAAACTTGCACACATTAAAAGTTTTAATAGAGGATTGAGGATTGCAAGTAGGTGTTAATATAGTAGACTTCTAGAATGAACCAAATACAAAGGTATGCATTTGGCAAAGGAAAAATAGCTCACTAGCTTAAAATTACAGATAAAGAGTCAAGAGAATTAGTTTCAAGTGCCATTATTTGAAAAAGGACTCAGTGAAGTTCCTTTATAGGTCAACAAATACTTATCCAGTGCTTCCTATGTGGAAGGAATTGTGCTACCCATCAGTTATAGGAATAGGGAATGATAAAGTCCATAATATTTAAGACTTTCCTCTCTTTATGGAATTACCACATGATTGGGAGGAGAGTCAGTGATTTAGAACACAACACAAAGAAGCTTTTTGAGACAGATTTTGAAGAGTATAAAACATTATACAATTAAGGAAAAGGAGAGCTATCAGTGAGATTGGAGAGAAGGCATGAAGACACTCAAAATATGTAGCAGAGAATCTACATACATGTATATAAATATATATATATACACATGTATTTATTGATATATAAAATGTAGATATATAGAGAGATGTGTGTAGACATACTATTATGAACATGTATGTGAGATAGGTACATAGATTTGGATAGATGATAGATAGGTAGGTAGATAGGTAGATGATAAACAGAGAGAGATAAAGACATATAAATGTTTTTAACTGGCTACACAGGTGGTTAGTTTCAGATGCCATTATTTAAGAAAGGTACTACATAGAATGACAGAGAAAGTTAAGTCAAAGACAATGTCATGATTTAAAGACTACTCTTAGAAGACTAGAATGCCACAGAAAAATGAGGCCAGGTTGGCAAAGAAATAAGTTCCACTTTGGATGAGGAAAAACTTGAGGTTCTGGGAAATAAATGTAGGGGCAGATTCTGATAATTAAGGAGTTGGAAGAATGTGGTCTTGAGTTCTTCCTGAGAATATATCTTCAATCATCTCCATTTAGTGACTTACAAGGAAGTAGATGAGGTTCTGATAGAAACAAAGATAGAGGCAGAAAAGGGGGAGGAGCAAGGGGAGAGGGGAGTTTCAAAGAGAAAACACAAAAACATCCAAACCTGCAAAGAGGTGGAGGGAGATGAGGACAAAACTCTTGTTGGAAATGGTGATCAGCAGCCCCCTGGGAATTTTTGTGAGTGCTATTTGAAGAGGCTTGTGGGGAGAGGCTCCTTACCTCACTGCTCCTATTCACTCAGACCTTCTATGACCTCATGACTTGAGTTTGCAGTGGCACTGACTTGACCTGGGTTCTCATTATGTAACTTTTCAATTCCCTCTACCAACTATTTGGCTATTTCCTTGGAATTCTTCAATCCAAATTCCTCAAAGCAGGCATTCAATAGCTCTAGGAGTTCATTTTGGTCTTGTACCTCACAAGCTGCCAGCCAGCCCATGGATTCATGCCTTTGGTTCAGGCTCCTCTTTTAAGTCAGTGATCTGTGACCAAGGCAATGGCACCTATCACCAGCACTGGGCTGTCCCTTCAGTGGGAGGAGGTCAGCCACTGAAAGGACACGTCTAGTGCAAACTAAGGCCACAGTACAACCCTCTGCTGTTGGTGTGTGAGGATTTAAACCTTAACATTTCCTGGAATTTTAAATAGTACCTACCACAGAAGCAAGGTTCTCCAACACCTAATTAGTTGACAAGTCAGTACTAATACTATCTTGTACTTGCATAACATATTAAGCTTTTCAAAATGTCACTAAGAGGACCCCAGAGACAAAGGGTATGTATAGATACATTCTACAGAGGCAAAAAGTGTATAAACCTTATTTCATGCAAATCAGTTAAAAGGTATATGATGACTAGCTCTAAATAGTGACCCATAATACATTGCCACACGTTTAGGTACTTAAAAAAAAAACAATAAAATCCAGCAAATTGTCTGATTTGGTATCTTTAAGGATTTTTCCTGTGCTTTTATAGCTGAGTAATAGCTACTTTTAGTTTTGATACCAAAGAATTTGCCCTTCCATGTGTAATGGCGATTACTACACAAATTAATTTTCAGCCATAGGATCAGTGTCCCTTGGTCTGCATTGGATACTAGAGGTAGTGTTCATATAGCAGATCTGCTGAAACCTACAGCAGCCACGAGGCAACTGATTAATAAATTAGTTGAGGTCATGTTAGTAGCTGGACAGAGACATGTATATCTCTCCTCTCTTGCCCGTACTCTTTCCAATACTCCATCACTGAATGACATCAGAAAGCGGAGCATGCAGAGTGCATAGAAGGGAATATTTTAACTTCTGGTCTGCCTTAGTTTTCATTGTATTAAATGGTGCCAATTGTACATAAGCTAGGAACATTTTCCTTTCCTCTTCTATGCCTTGACGCACCCACAACATCCAGGAAACCACCAAATTCAGTCCAATTACCTCTGAAATCCAGCTTGAATGCACCCTGTTTCCTGTCCTCACTGGCAACACCTCTGTCCATGCCACCATCACCCATGGTTGGAACCACTGCAGAAGCTCATTTGGTCTCCCTATCTCAATTTAGCTCCCGTCCCACTCCATTATTAATGGAGCGGCTAAAGGAATGTTTTCAAACAAAGAAACAAAAACCCATATCTTATACCCTATACCAAAATTTTCAGTGGCGTCTAGTTTCATTTAGGCTTAAATGTAAACACTGTTTTCAGCTTTACATGAATTTGGTGATTCCATGCAGGTCTTCCTCTCATCACCCCACGGAAAGTCCCAAGCCAAGTGGCCTTATGACGGTTCCTATGATATGCCCAGCTCAGCCTGCCCTGGCCCAGCTCAGCCTGCCCTGGGACCAGCACATCGGCTCTTCCATCTGCCTACACTAGGCTCCCCATAGCCCTGGCTGTTTGGCTTCTTCTCAACCTTCAGTGTCATCCTAATGGGAAGCCATCTACGATCATCTACCTAATGGGAAGCCATCTATGACCATCCAATTTAAACAGCACTGACTCTTCCAACACATCACCCTTTTTCCTTCTCAGAGATTATTTAATAGTATGTTTTATATGCATATAGTTATTATCTTCCTTCTCTGTTGCAAATACTCCATGTTTGTTATTCACTGTTGTAATCCATAGTTCCTCTTGTCAATTCTACTGCTGAAGCATACCCTAAATGCATGCTGTGTTCCCTGCCTCCACTACCATGTCCTAGCCTAAGCCATCGTTATCTCTCTGCTTGACTAGTGCAATGACCTCTCAACTGGTCTTCCTACTTCAGCTCTAGTTCTACACTCAGTAAATATTAGTTGAAGGAATAAACATATTATTAGGGGAATGATAATAATAATATCTAAAAGAGATGGAAACCCAGACCCTGGAGAAAAATCCACTTAGCTTTATCCAAGCACTAAAAGAACATCAAACAATTCCCACCAGCTCCCTCAACTTGCGTGATAGAATATGAGGCATTTTATTCACGCTCAGGAACAATACATTTGAAGTGCAGCATGGAGAACAGAGAGCATTCAATTTTTGTATCCATGAGCTGCGATTCTACTCACACCCACAGAGCTGCTGGCTGCAAAGCAAGAGGTATAGCACAAAATGCTCAGTATCTTAACTGCCAACACTCACAGAAAATAATACCATTAAATAACTTGTGCAATCCCAATGTGTCCCTGATCACATCAGAATAAACTAATCTGGAGATTGTGCTCTAATATACATGTCTGCCGTGTGGTTAAAAGTGTTGCAGATCTCTGACTGAAAATAGAGGCACTGTTAAAGAGACAGCTCAAAGGCTCTTCAGTACTCATTACACCCTTAACCTGTAATTGTAGTTCCCGGTACCATTTCCACATCCTCAGACCAGAAACAGCCCCTGAGCTGAGAAGTGAGAGAGGAGAATTACGGGAGTGTGCAATTCCCCAATGCCAGGATGCCCTCTTAATTATGCCAGGCCTATTGTGCAGCCTTCCCTTGACTCCCACTGATTTCAAAACACCTGGGGCGCTCTCCTGAGTATGCTCTCACACAGTGTAAACTCATACACATATGATGTGGCTGCTGGTTACGTTGTGGGTTATGGATGCTCAAAGCCCATTCAGCGAGCTGCCTCATGCCTCATTTGTAGTGACTTGGAGGAAAAATCATCCTAAGGTGACAGAAATAATTATGTAAGTTTGTCTGGAACTGACAAAAATAGACTTGAATGGCACAATGCAAAGAGGTTTTCCTTCTTGGCGCTGGCACTGGGCAATTGCCCCAAGTTAAAAATTCAACAGATATGGTATAGTTAAGTGTCAGCTTGACAGCTCCGTCCCTTCTCAGTTCCTCACCACTTCCCATGCTAATTCAACACGGTTCTGTGACGCAGACTGGGGATGTCTTAGGTGACACTCCAGAAGCCACCATTTGGTTTCACTGTGAGTCTCTCCCATCCCCCCGACAGATCTGTGGGCTGGTGTTGAACTGAAATCCATCCCTGTAGTGAAACTTCAGAGCTTAATCCACTAAATCGGCCTGGCTTTGAGCTCCTGAGAAAATGGGATTTCTGCAAAATGTTCACTTTAAAAAGAGATTTGCTCCCTTCACAGCTCCTTTTCTGCGTCCTACACCATTAGCTCACAAAACCCTGGCTATGGTCTGTGGCAGAGGCTCGAGCTGGTTATGCATAGAGGGCAGTGCCCATGTGTGCTGTGTCTTAATGAGGCTCCACTGGAGTCACCTGAGCAGCGGGTCCTTGCCTCAGTATCTACACCACCAAACAACCCAGTTCACTCACTTTTCTGCCTCCTCTGAGTACCACAGTATGATGCAGTGACAAAAACACAGAGCCACTATTGTGGTTTCAGCTCTCCATCACTTCTCCTACCACATGAGCTTCAGGACAAACTCTGCCTTACACCAGTGTGTACACTAAACCAGAGGCAGTGTAGGCTGCCTGGGAGTCCACGCCATGCACCTGAACCCTCAAAGCACTTCAGAAGCAGCAATGATCTGCCACTGCTGGCTCCTCTCCAGACGTGGGGAGCATGTGGTGGTCCTCCTTCCACTACCTCCTGCATCCACTCCCTTGCACTGCCCATCCTTCCTGTCCCCCAAAGCACTGCCCCCTGCAGACTGCGGTGCCAGGCCTTCTTGCTTATTGGCTGAGGCTCTAGCAGGGGGTAGAGTTGGAGGCAGAGAGGTCAGGTAGTTCTTCCTTCAGACCCCTTCAGGTTTGCACCATGTCCTGGAGCAGCTGTGTCCCTTGGTAACTAAAAACACACACCAGAAAATTCCTCCTCCCAGGTTCCAGCTCTTACTTGGTTTCTATACCACTGTTCCTTCCTCCTGCCCTGTTAGCCCTGGATGTGCCTTGCCCTCGTCTCTCCATCCTTCGGATGCTCTTTAATTCTGCACAGACCTATGTGAATAGCTCTTTCATTAAGAGCTCTTCCTTTGAACCCCCTGTGTGAACTGTTTCCTGCAGGTGCAGGTAGGACAACCTGCTAAAAGGCCCATCCATCCTTGTTCAAGGATTTAGGATTAAATACTCAGAAAACTCTATGTAGGGAAACTCTTGTTACTGGTCTAGTATGTGCTTTTGCCTTGGCCTTAAGAAATAGTTTCTGTGCTGCTTGGATCATGTTAAGGGTCTCTTCTGCTAAGCAAGTGTGCATCTGGTGACCTTAGGTCTTGTTCCTAGGCTCAGAAATATGTTTGATATCCTAAACTTTATAGAACATGAATCCTACCATCCCTCTTGAGAACTCCCCTACTCTCCCTGCCCCAAATCCTGGCATTTGAAATCCAGCCAAGGGCCTACTACCTGTTAAGAACATTTCTTCTCAATATGTTCCTCTAGATATCTAAATAGTACTTGCCTTTTTAAGGCTCTGTTTTGTTTCTATTGATTGTATATCCATAAAGACAATGGTGTGCTAACCTAAGCAGGACAGTCATGTCTTGTTTAATCATACTCTCCACATAGCGTGTTCTATCTGTTTCACTGGACTTCCCACCTCAAAGACCATCCCCACTGTGTTCTACTTGTTAATATTTATCTGTTAATATTTAACATATCTAGAGACAACTTCTTGCCTTCACAAGTACATGTTTGGTTTTGTTTTCCATATTTTCCAGGCACGGTGCCCTACCTGCTGTCTGATCAGCTGAGACAACTCACTAAAACCTAGTTGACTGATGGTCACTTACTTCACTGAACCAATACCTGAGTACCAACCAATCAGGGTAGTGGAGTTACTCCAGCAGAACTACTGAAATCTAACTGACCAACAAGAGGTACTCCTCCCACCAAGACACTTTTAAGTTTGATGTCAACCCACTGTTGCCTCTGTAACCAACATTATTCCAAAGCAACGGCTGGCCCTACTTCCTATCTGAGGTTGGTGGCCTTAGAGAGACTGTGGCTAGTTAGTACACTCTTTACTCTTCAGTTTCTTGTTTTGGTTATTGAGCACTGACACTTCCCCTCCACCATGTAAAATAAAACCTTTTAGCAACCTGAGTATAGAAGTAATCTTCCATGGCTTGATAACTTCCTAGCTCTAGAGCACATATGATAAGTGGACAAAACTCAATTAGAGGTTACCTGCCATGGCTGCTTCTGTTTGGAGTATGGAGGTGAACAGCAGGACAAAGAAATAAGACATAGAAATATTGAATAAATATTGTCATTGTCATCATTTTATAGAGAAATCATTTGTTTACCAGAGAAGTTAAAAGAATCAACTTACAAACTCTTAGAACCAAAAAGAAAGCTTAATTATGTGATTGAACATAAGCTCAACAAAACCCCAACAACATCAGTAGTCATTATTAACCTTTATTGAGTACTTACAATATGCCGGGCACTTTCTCCATACTTATAGGTTTTATCTCATTTATTACTCCCAATCCCTTTGCGGTAATTACTTGAATCCTTCCTATATAAGAAGCGAGCACTGAAAGACATAGTGAGATTAAGTCAGCTGCCAAAGCCATCTAGCTTGTACATTATAGGGGTAAGATCTGAACATAAGCAAGCCCACATCGGAAACAGTGCCTTTGACCATAGCTAGAGTGAACTCCAAGCTCCTTATCTGTGGTTCCCATGAGTACTGAGATTGAGCAGGCACTTCCATACATGTGTATTTAATTTTTAAATTAAGTACACAAAAGCGAGAAACACTTAAAAGCCAGGATAAAGATGAGTGAAACAATATCTTCAATATGTACTTGAAGAACTCATGAGTGGGTGAATTTACCCCCATTAGTGATGCCAGCCTGGATCTAGGAGGGCTACTGATGTTCCTAACTTGCTCCCCCCGACGACACTTCAGACAGGATTTGCAGACTTTCACAACCCCTGGATGCTGACAAGCTTTTGTGCGCCCTACGGTGCTGGCTTCCTCTTGCTCCCCATGCCAGGGATAGAGATAACCAGCTAACAGTCAACATTGCCAGCCTAGGTCTCAGGTTTGAGAAAGAAAGCACTGGTAAAAGGGAGTCGGCCACGTGTATGGATGTCCTTGCGTGCACTCAACAGCTGCCTTCTGAAATTATTTTCACCTGGAAGTAAAGCCAAACGCAAGAACTTGGGTGAAGGTAGTTTACTAAGAGATAATCACAAGAAGCACGAATAAGGGGATGGGGAAGGAATAAAGCCAACACAAAGGTGCATTCTCAGAGCTGCTGCTGGAGGTCATGAAGGCTGGATTTGGGACTTCTGGGAAGTGTAAAGATATAGGTATCAAACGCTGGAGCCTGGGGCATTCATCACAAGCTTCTACCCCTCCTCAGTAGAGCATTGTCTATCTCTGGGGCGAGCATTTCCCAACACTTGCAGGCTGCAAACCCTTCAGACATTTGCCTTAGCTGTTTCTCAACATGATAGTAATGGCAGGAAGAGTGAACAAGTGGCTCTGATTTGTAATTGCAACCAAGCCACCAGGGAGGGAAACTTCTAGGGCAGCACGTTTTACACAATACGCAGACATTTGGAACAGGAAACGCAGGCGCAAGATGAAAATGCCCTTTGTTCGTGATGGCGATCTCGGCTGTGCTCAAACTGACAACTGAAATGTGTGATGTTGCTAATGCTGGAGCAAGGCCGCCCCGCGAGCCGTGCCGGGGTGCGCTGATTTTAGTTGTCTCGCCAGCCTCTTGACTTCTCTTTCCTCCTGTATCATAGTAGTGACAAGTCACAAGTGTACTGGGGAATAAGGTCAAGAGGAACAAAGAGAAACTATTTCCTGCCCAAACTTCACATCCTTCACACGTGACTGCATGCAGAGGGATGACAGCTACCGCCAAAATAAGCGCCAGCTCAGGGCTGAGTGTGAAGAACGGTCCGCTCACGATGTGCTTAAGTGTCTGACCGCTCACATCTGCAGTTCTTGTCTTTCCTAACACCCTCGACCTTCATGCAGCCCACAGCCCCTTCACTGCTGATTGCAAAGGCACTAAAATGATCAAACTGTCAGACGGAAAGGTCCACTGTGACGCTTCCGGTCCTTGCTTTCCAACCTGTAGCTGGCTGCCGCTCTCCTGTGCCACTGCCACCTTCATCCCCAGCCTCATATCCATGGCTTTGCAAACTTCCCTAGCCCCATGAACCAGGAACCTTTCTGAAAACAGGTTTGTGACTTCTTCGTGCTGACAAACACTGCCTGAAACCTCTCTCGTTTTCTCTCTACTCATTTGACAAATATTAAAACATGGCAGAGCATTCCCCTCCCCTCAGCTGGTGATTTACTTTGGTCCTTCTCAAACACAAAGCACTTTTCCTTCAGGACCCAAGATTTGATAAAGAAATAAATCTTTGAGATTATGAATTCCCTGGGCTGAGATTTTATTTAATAACTGTTCTGGCAGTGATAGATCTGAAGAGGTGATGTGTGTGTGTGTGCATGTGTGTGTGTGTGTTAGTGATGGAGGGGAAGGGAAGAGACAGAGACAGAGAGATGGAAGGATATGGTAGAAGGAGGAAGTGGGGGAGGATTTGATTGTGGTTTAAGATTTGGCAGACTATCATTATAAAGCACCTCTGCATCCAGGACCGAGCACGGTGTAACAAATCACAGCTCCCCGCTGCACTATCTGTTAGGCCCAAACCAGCCAATTGCAGCACATGATTTGGGAAATATTTCCTGCTTGACATTCTGGTTCTGAAGAACAACCCCTCGCTGAGGAAAAAAATACATTATAAAATAAATGGAAAAGCATCAATCAGCTGGGAAATGTATTCTACTTGTTGGAGACAAGGGATATTTTTATTTAAATGGGAGTGAAGGTAGAGAGAGGTTTGATTTTCTACTAAGACACCAAAGTACAGCAAAGAAGTATTTGCACACAAGCTATTGGTACATTTTTCCTTTACGTGGTAGCTTTATAAAGCCAGATGTGACACTAGATAGTGTCACCACATAGGCTGGCTTCACACGGTCCTCAGTAAGTTCTTGGTCTAATTTTGCTGTGATTTTGATAAAAGTACAAAAGAGATTTCATTCCCTGCAAATGGTTTCTGTCCTCCCTTCTCTTCCTTGAATGGAAGAATGGTTGAATTTTCTTTTAGAATGAGATTTACCCCTACCTGCCTCATGCAGGCTTTTGTGTGTGCAGCAAGTGTTTAGACCAGAGACAAGCATGTCTGACTGCTAACCCCAAGTGTGGGGATGAGACCACAGAGGTAAGTATAAGCCCCACCATGAACCACACACATTCGGTGAAGCAGTGAAGCCTTGGATCTCTTATGGGCCTGTCCCTCCCCTTTCTCTCTCATTTCCCTCCTTCTCTTCATGTGGCATAGCCTTCTTCCCTCTTCCTTCAAAGATAAAGATGTATTTGCATAATGCATGTGTCTATGTACTCAATCTAGGGGGTAAACAACTCACTGAATGAATGAGCTATGTCTTTCCCAGCCTATAAAACTAATTGACAGTCTCAACTTTTCCTCATGAGACCTTATGGTCTGTTGCTTTCTTGTCTTCTGCCATGCTTGCAACCGTGCAAATTCCACACACCTACCCAACCATTGCTGGACACTTGGTGCTTGCCGGATGAAGAGGTGACTTCCCCCGAGTGACACTGGCCTTCTACTGGATTCAGCAAAGTAGGGATTCTTTCTGTTTGTGGAGACCTGACACACTTACACGGGATATTCTTTGCTTTCATAAATTAATGACAAATATAGTTATGTTACAATTTTGGTGGTTTTTTTTTCCTTAAAGAATGGGACTTCAACAAAAGAATATGTATATTATACATTAACCTCCATTGACTCTGAAGTGGGGAAGCAAACTAAATTGATTACCTGCTACTTTACCCCTTTGTCTATGTCACCTTCTACTCTGCCACCATCTTACTCCACAGCCTCAGTCACCACACACACACGCACACACACACACACACACACACACACTTTCCAAAACACCCAACTTACCTCTAAGTTCAATTCACTTTCATAGAATGGTCTATTTTCTTCCCTCACTGAAGTTGGCCCACCTGCTTTGGACAGCACAGACAGTGAAAGTACTTAATTTTTTTCACTGGCCAAAAATCAGCTCATTCATGTATTCAGCATAATCTGCTTCCCAGCTCCAGAAGAAGAACACTCTGTCTTCAAGTATCCAAAAGCCTTCCAGATGCTGTGTCCAATGTTCTACTTTTAGTAAGTTTCCCCTCAGCATCTACCTTCAATATTTCTTTAGTCCTCAACTCTCAGGCAAACAAACAAACACAAACACAAAGTTCTACAACTTTTTCACTATTTTCTTTCCCCAAACTAGGTTCTGAGATTCACTACATGTAAGATCCTTGTTTGTACTCACAATGAGTGTGCAAATACACCCATCTTCCCTGCAACAATGTCCCCTGGGGAAGACCTGATGCTGGGAAATGTCTGATACTAAATCTCAAGGGTTTCAAATCCTGGGGGGAAAGCATCTAGAAGAACATATTTGGAGGCAGAAAATTGTTTAAAAGAAAGGATGTGAACATTTGGTGCCCCCACCACTACCGTTCTGATGTTGCCTCTTGATACATTAAGTCCATGCTGAGTAAGACCTTCTGTTGGTGAGTGTGGGGGTGACATGGCGGTGACATGGCAGAGCATGGAGGGCCAGCACTGACAGAGTAGCTGGTACACGGTCTCTCTTCAAAAAATGTGTTAAATACATTTAAAGTTAGTCCCATTTCATGTCATAGTAGCTTCTTTGTCCTCCTGGGTCAGCCTTGCCATCAAATTCAGAGCACAGCTCAAAATTATCAGGGGAAAAAAATTATCAGGCTGCACTGTCTCTGGGTTCCCATCATTATCCGTGCCTCCCCAGTTTCCCATTTTCATCACGACTGATCATGTTCTCCATCCCCCCACTTTTCATTTTTTTTCTTCTAACCATGTTTTCAAAAAGCAGTTACACAGCACAGTCCCTTCTTCCCAACACACAGAGGAAAAATTCAATATTTGAAAACCCTTCATTCATGCCTTGAGTCCAAAGGGTATCAAACAAGCTGTCAGGGGGTCACTCTCTGTAAATGCAGCTGCCAGGAGAGCACCTATGCCTGGTAACCATCTCCCTAGCAACAGAGTTCCTGAGGGCCATGGGCGTTCCTGCTAAAGCACTGCGTTTTTGTTTCCAAAGCATGTATGCTTCTTCTACTTTGATTAATCAACATCACCTCGTTTGGTGTGTGTCTAAGTGAAATAATAGATTACAGCTCAGCTACAGTTGAATGACAAAAGGATTTCATGAATCTTAAGAAGAAAAGACAAAAAAAGAAAAACCGTACAATGGATTTTGTTGAAAGGGAAAGTTAGAAACCTCTCTTTCATTGCCTAGATTCTTGTAAGTAACTACATTTAGGAAAATGATATTTTGAATTGTAAATCATTCCTCTCTATAATAGAGAAATTGGGGAATAGTCCACTTTTCCCAGCCTATTTTCCCCTGCATAGAAAATGGGAAACCCTATAGACACACCCATGCTTTGTTTTCAAAAGTAACATTTTACAGTGCCCAAAGTCATCTCCCAGTGATTCTAAGAACTCTGTACTTTTAGACTTGGGACTCTGAAAACGATTTTTCACCTGCCTTTTGTTTTCTGGCAATGAAGGTTAAAGCATGTTTTGGAAGACATATTTCTTTGCTAAAGATCTTCTTAATCTGTCCTGTGGAAACCTTTCTCTGCTTTAGAAAGTTCTTATGATTCCATGACACCAGAAATTTGTCTGTGTCCTCTGTCTGTCTCAGATTGGCACCAGCATTCTTGACTTGTTCTGATACCTTCCAAGTCCTCCCCTACTCCTGAAGATACTTCAAACAAAGGTACCACGTTAAAGTGCGTCATCCACTAGTTTCTGCAGGACTTTTTCTTCCAAATCCCTAAACATTTTTGAAAAGGTAAATAGAAGAGTAGAACCGGTTTTTTCAATTCAACTCTAGATAGTTAAATGGTAATGTGTAATTTAAATCATCGGTTGCCTGGCAAAGAAAGATTTAACAACGGAACTACAAGCTTGACCTGCTATATTATTAAAGTGTACTGAAAATGCATTTGATTTTGTCTTACAAAATTACTCAATTTAAGAATGATTCATAGAATGAATTGACACTGAATTTTCTTCTCAGTTTAAGGAAGATTACTAAATTGAGGCGAAATCTATTGACAAGCAGGTCTTTACAGAGTCCTAGAAATTACCACTAGGTGGCAGAATAGCACAATATGGAAAAGGCACTGCCTCCCAGGGGACTGACTCCTAGGCTCTGTTAATGGCTTGATTTTCCACTTAGAAGCAAGAAAATGCCTTGGAAACTTTTGTTTTCCTCTTCGAGTGAACAAGGAGGGAAAGGGATGGGGGAAGCACAGAGTCCCCCTCCACCATGTGTTGTCTGCTGCCCCATATCCACATCTGGACATTATAAATCATGCATTGTTGGAGCCCAGCATTTTCTGGTCTTAGTGAGAGCCTCATTGTAAATAAAAGGGAACCAGCATGTCCTGCTTAGCTTAAAAGCAAATAAAATTACAAGTGAAGGGAGGAAACGTCAGTGGAGTTTTCTCTGGATAGCCAGTACGGGCTGAGCGACTACAGAGCGTCAGAGTTGCTGGTTCTAGCTGCCACTTGGTCCTTACCTGGTGACTTTCCCAGTTCCACAGCAGAGATGTGAGATCCATCAGTTTCACCATAAAGGCCTCTTTCTGTTCACAGCCTCTCTCCCTCATACCTGCGCTCTTAAAGTAATTAATTACCTTTCATTATCCTTACATTTTAATCTATTTTAATAGCTGTTTGCTACTCCACAGAACCTGCTTAGAAAAGGTGCCACCCAACTGCCTTTGAAATGGAATCACCCCTTCCTGGTGGGTGTTCAGGTTTCTGTGATCTGGTTCAACTGACGCCTCAATCTGTCCCCCTCCTACATTCTCCAGCTCATGGATCTCCATACAAAGTCCCCTTAGACCATTTGAACTAGGCTATGTCTAATCTCATTAGATTTCTCATTTTTAGCATAATATTGTCATGGCGCTGTGCACCAGTGCCCCAGATTAGTGGCTTGTCAGAACGGTGCCCCTCTAATGAGCTAATCCAAATAATGCTCAAATCCCAAATCAGATTTAAGATGATCCAGTCTGGGTAGAATTAGTGAGGGAGAATTGCTGGCCCAAAGAACAAGCTTCCATTTTCTTTGTTTCGCTTTAAAATAAAATAGGTGGAGAGCTGTCAAACTCCAGATTTTTTCCCTTTGCACGACATTAACCTCCACTACACAATTGGGAATAATAAACAGAAAAGAGTACATCTGTATGGATTGGTATAAATTTACCTTAGAGGATTAGAAAAAAGCACACATACACATATGCACGCTTAATATATTCAGCAGATCTATGTCTTTCACAGCTTCTAGTTTTCCTGTGAGCTTGGCCTTAAGACCTTGCAGATTTTCAATCTGATGTGTTATAGTAGTGACCCTAGGATGTAGGGTCAGGTAAAAAATATTTTTTAAAGCTTATTTGTATCATTATTTTCCCTTAGGGTAAAGCTGGCCTCCAGAAATCTCAAAATGTATAATAGCAAAGTTAAGGTCGAGACCTTAAACCAAAGAACTAGGAAAACAGAATGTAATCAGGATCATTTTGGTTTCAGGTGTTCTAGAAAATGTGGCTTTGGCTTAAAAATTGGGACTTAAAATGGTTTATTGTGTCAGTACTTTTCTAGCTTTTTTGAGAATGACAGAAATTATTGATGTTGGCAAAATGGCAGTTTTTATGCTAATCAACCAGTGAGCCGGCAGGGGGAGGCAGAGCAGGCATCGTCCGGTCTGCTCCACAGCACACTGACTCACACGCCAACATAGCCGCAGTTCCCAGACTTTGGCCACATGGCTGCAAGAAGCCCAAGGAACAAGACCTGACTTTTGAAGAGTCAAGTGCAGCACAGCAGGGCAGGGTGCCACTGTTTTGACACACAAGCTGAGCCCATTCGTTATGTAAATGTCAGCCTTGAGACACAGATATGGACCCTTCTGTACTTCAACTGCTATGCTGGCCCTCATCTCAGTGCTTCCTAATCAGTGTACAGTGGTCCATTCCCCAAGGTCTTCAGAAATGTTATTTTAATGAAGCCCAAGGAAGTACTACCTCTTTAAATATTTCCTCTCACATGGAGGAACACTTTAATTTGATATTTGGTGAGTACTTTTATAAAGTGTAGTCTTTTCAGATTATAAACTCTCAAAAGAAAACCTGTTTGCAAGTTTGGTGTTCAATGGAATATTATTAGTTTGTAGTTCACATGAACTGTCTATTCACTGACTTTGAACTTGCTCACATGACTCCGTCGTGAACAAGGGAAGGCCATTTGAAACTCAGGTTCCAACTGAATGCCTCTACGCGAGAGACGACACCTAAGACTCATTCTTTCATCATTCTTCTCCACTGTCACACTGTACAAAACACAAAATAACATTATTCCTATACCTTAGCTAGGCTGATAGCCACAATTCCTCCTTAGTTGGATGATCGGTTACATCCATTGATTCTGTTTATTTTCCTGTCTGATAATAGAAGAAATCATTAAGTGAAACGAAACGCATCTCTACCAAAGTTGTACCTAAATGTTCATAGTAATAGATTTATTCCTAATAACCTCAAACTGGAAGTAGCTCAAATGCCCATCCCTGGGGACTGAGAAAACAAACTGTGCTATATTTATGCAGGGGACACTACCCAGCAGGCAATAGGAACAGGTCATTGAAGAGTACAACACAGAACATTTTGAAAGCACTGTACTTGGTGAAAGAGGCCAGACTCAAAGCCACACACTGCATGATTCTGTTTCTATCATAAGTTCTAGAAAAGGCAGTGGCTGAAATCAGTATCAGTTGTTGGCTGGGGCCAGGATGGAGAACGGGACTGGCTACAAAGGGGCAAGAGGAAACACGTTTAGGTAAACAGAAATGCTCTGAACATGTTCCTAGTGCTAATTACACAAAGGAATACGTTTGTTTGAACTTACTGAATCACACACTTCAGGTAGGTGCGTTTTATTGTGCATAGATTATACCTCAATTACAAAAGTTTTAAAAATCCTATTTGGCTGGATATACTTTTTAAATTTTATAAAGTTCACATGAAAGCAAGCGTAACAGGCAAAGTGAGCTGTTTTGTGTCTGTTTCACCTATATCACATTACCTCTTTTCCTGTAGGTGAACCTGAAGAAAATCAAAATGACATATTATAGTGCCAAAGCTAGTTGGTATAGATAACAGTACTGCCACACTTCGTCACACCTCCACAGCCTTCCTAAGTGTCCTTACACAGTGACAAAAAGCAATGAACCCGTCTAAGTGGTGTTGGTTAACCAAACCCAAGGCAGCCACCCTGCGCCATCCTGCTCTCCTTGCCCTAACCTGACCCTAACACCCACAGCACCCACAGTTCGTCTCCTTGGCTTCATCCTGAAACAGTGCAAGTGGATGACCATTTTTCTTTGTGCATGATGACACAGGCCACCTCACCCCTGGGAGAAAGCACCCCTGCCAAGCCTTTAAAACCCCCAGGAGAGAGATGAGAGTTCTGCTATCACCTGTCTGCCTCCCTGCTGACCCCAATTACCCAGTCGGGAATTTCACAGTCCCTCCTTCCTGCGTGCCCCCAGTTCTCACTGCCACTATGCACCCAGTCTGTAGACTTTGGCTGGTTCTTTCTTTTGTGTGCCCACTGCTGCCGAGTGCACTGAGCTCCTAATGAGTTCTGACACTAATGGAACTGCTAGGCAGCATGATTATGGATTCTCCCCCAACCGCCCATAGAGCACAGGCCCAGCAGGAAATGACCCCAGATCTGCACCGCCCCCTCGCCCCCCCCCCCCGTTCCCTGAAGACTCTGTTGAAACCATCTTCAGGGCCAGCTGGAGCTCTCCCCCACTCCTCTCCCAGTTCACTTTCCTCTTCCCTCCGCCATCCTGCAGGTGGCTGAAAAGAAGATTTTTATAGCCTGATG